>JAULKQ010016859.1:0-10491 GCA_032356285.1 Smithsoniella earleae | reverse complement strand
CCAATCCTACGACCTAAAGATCCGAAAAACCGCTGGAAGATAAGCTTATTGCCCCTAATCAACGACAAACTAATCTCAGCATACCGTACAAAATATAAAGCTGCGGCTCAACACTTGGGACGGGACAGGTGGATTGAAATTTCCCACTTGCGGCCCGAAAATTGGCTTCGTAAAGAAAAAAGTTTCGTACAGTTTGCGGCAGCAAGGTCCGACTGTGCATCAGTCCGTGCAGTGCGTTAAGCGCGCTGGGTCAGTTTTGGGCCGAAGAGCGCCAAAAAGCATTTCTTGCCTTGTATGGTCTATGTAAATGGCAGTTTCTACGTTAGGTTAAATAGAAACTGCATTTTTGGTGGCTGGAGATCCACAGAGAGATTTTTTTTTGTGATAAGGGAAAAAAAAATTCCGCGATTAGCCGCATCAGGCTCTCAAAAAGGGGACGTGATAGTAAGTAAAGCCCTCGGTTGCGGGTGTTCTGGCTCCAATACGGGCGGGACATGCGGCAGTATTGCACGCGAAGATGGGAGGGGCGTGGCCACTGCTTTGGATTTAGATTTAGTGATTTGCATCGACAAAGGGGCGGGGAACATGTCAAAAGCAGCGTTTATGAGAATCATGTATAAAGAGATTATGTCTCTCTTATTATTGTCTCTCTTATTAAAGGCAACAGGCACATGTTTCAGCGCTTTGTCGGGTCACTTGCAAGAAGCACAGGGCGTGGCTTCCAACCAGAAGCGCATGTCCCCTCTTGTGATTAACAAGTAGAATTGTAAAGTTTTGCTCTGGTATGATACTAGCATTTGCTTGAATTGTATTTGTGAGAAAGGGCGTGGGGAAAGGAAAAGCGGGGGCTACGAAATGAGAAAAGGGACCCATGAGCAAAAAACCTGGGATCAACACTAGAACAACAGTGTGGCGATTTAAATTTCGTACGGTATTACTGTGTCCTGAGGAGCTCTTGTTCAATTTTCTCTCCTGCGATTCCGATTACTGTCCCGCTGCCTCAGACCTCATCGCGACCCACTAGCACCCATGCCGTTCTTATCATTCATATCCCCAAGCTATCAAAAGAGCATCTTCCCTTCCAGTTGCAGCAAAACAATTCCAATGCTGTTCAAATTTCATAGCATCGGAAATGGTCGGAGTAGATCATCAGCTTATGCAAATCAGTCGTGACCAAAAGAAGCCTCGGGCGCAAAGGACAAGTCTCAACAGCCAAACGAATCGACCAAACTTCTTGTCAAAAACCAACTGATGATTACGGCAGAGCCAAAAATTGCATTCGGAGCGGTCACATAATAAATTTGCCGACTACGAGGACAAAACTATGTCACCCCGAGGAGGACCTGTGGAGTTCAAATGGAGAAGATACGTTGTTCGCCGGCAGGGCCACTCCCTGTACCTATTTACGTAGGGTTCAAAGGGGTTCCGGAACCCTTTTGGCCAGGCTTTTCCTAACAAGGTCCTTCACGTCCAAAGACATCATTTACACAAAGTTTGTCCTGCCCCGATTCGCATATGTAGAACTCAAAAGACGAGTCTCACTAGCTTTACAGATGCAACCGACGCAGAATATGCCATCAAATCATCAGTCGTGCAGTCCGCGCACGCAAACGCGCTATTACTAACCAGCGTATACATGCACCACGTAAAATGTGCTTAATATATACGTTTGTATGTGTGCTCAGATCTTGTTGTTGTTACATCGACTAGGACGCAAGGTATGAATGCCAAGCGAAAGGAAATCAATGTGCTCAGATCTTGTAGGCCGAAGTTTCGTTGTTGAAGATGTAGCTGTGAGAAAGGCTTGTGAACACGTGTGCAGATACTGTCACTGAGTTTGCGCGCACTTTGTGTGAATATAATTCGATTTAGGATTAAAATCTGCTTTTGCTGGTTGGGCTTGATGTGGGCGATGGCGCTACCGTTCGGTTTCCCACACATGAAGGTCAGCAATTCAATTTAATGGAAATGTGCAGTCGTGTGCTACACATGCACAACTCAAGAGCCACGCGATCGTATAAATAACGCATGTTGATTGTCTCTTGAGGATTTTTGTTTCTTTTTGTTCGTCAAGACGAGTTAAGTCACTTCTTCACTCCACGGTGCGCGACCACCACGGCACTCCGTCACCAATGAGTCACAGTCGCCAAATATAACCCTTTTGCACTGTGTAAAAACAATATACGGTACTCTACAACATATGCGTGTTACTGAAATAAAATTTCCTCGCCACCCTGTTCATTATACCTCCGCGGGCACCGCCACTAGTAAATACTGGGCGCACCTAGCATGCTCGCGTATGCTCGAATCTTCGTAAACACTACTGACCCCATCTACTTTCGCACTAGCGTCCCCTCCCAAGTAAACAAATACGGCTTCATCCCTTACATTCCATCTTTGCAGGTTCCAGTAATGCTTCAAATGCAACCCTATGCCACACTTGCAAGCGTGTATGCGGACAGACCGTTTCCCGACAGATCGTAGAAGATTCCCATTTCCAGCTTCATGCCAGGCGCAGTGCTGCACCAAGTAACGCGATAATTACCTCCGAAGTTTTTCGAATGTGTTTTGACAGTGTAACGCACTCCACTGGCAACATCTTCCAGCACGCTCTTATGCGTGTCTGCATCAACCTGCAAACGGCGTAGTTTAGCTTATCATCGGTGCGAGTAAACTTATTCAGATGATTTCAGGAAGCATACATGGATGAAGATACTGAGCCAAATGGGTGAGGACCGGCTGATATTGTGGATTGGAGCCCACCGGAGGGCGCTTGTAGGATACTGTACGTCTGCTCCATCGGGCCGTGAGAAATTCACGTATGATAAGCTCATACGTTTAACAGTATACCGTGTATCACCGATTTTGATCGCATCTCCAACATCAAATGGATGGATGACAAAAAGAGAGACGATACTCTCGAATACCTGTAGAACAAGAGTCTCTCTGAGCTAATTATCAAGCGTACAGTACAGCGACATAGGCAATTAGCTACAGACTCGAGCACTATCGCCCGATATCGCTTGAGTCGAGCCCGTCAGCAGAAGGCAAGACATAAAGTGAAGAGCACAGAAACCATTTTGGCGACTGCTACGAAATGTCATCTATTTGGGTTGCTGGAAAGTCTCTTATACTCATACAGCCGTCTATAGATGACATCAATGCGCTGTAACCACGCCGAACGACTCCTGCTGCGCGAGCACTACCATGGCTGTAACGAACTGACTGCCTCTCGACAACACCACTGCTAACTATCTGTACGCATGCACCAAAAGTCACCTATCATTGAGGAGTACACCAACGCCATACCTCTCGGATCGAGTTGTTGAAGATGAAGGACACGGACAGGATTCCGGCAGAGATGGCTGTCCACGACTTCTCGACGTCTTGGGCATGGAATACCAGCGCGAGAAAGAAGGCCCAAAGAACAAACAGGACAATGCCAATCACTGTTTCCACTTGCTTGACTATGGTTGTGCTGCCTTGCAGCGTCATTAATAACGTCTCGCGGTTCTCAAATACTTGCTCCACGCTCAAAACGACTTCCTAAAGTTGCAGATCTCTCACCGTCGCGATCAAAAAGCTCCCAGGCGGTGTCTATACGGGAAAGGCCTGTCTTTGCTACAGCGTTCTGCACTTCGGACTCCTGGATAGCCAGCCCAGAGTCCTCGGCCCGCAGGTTCCAGAAGCGATAGTAACCCAGCTTCCTAGCTGCTGCAGAGTCGCATATGTTCCCCTGCAAATTTGAACGTTCATGAATAGATGGAGGAAGATGGTCAAGTTGAAACTCTTAGCATTTCCTGCCTCCCTCCATCACATCAACAAGGGCACATTGTATTCAAGCAAAGTAGCATTCAGTATGCCAAGGCTCAGGCTTGTTGCAGTAACAATCAACAGAATTGCAGAGCAGAGTTCACACGTCATCGTTAGCAAGGGACATGATTCGAATGCTCCTGCTGCTGAGCAGGTAGCTCTGGAGGCTGTTCACAGTCAAGCGCAAGGCACCAGAAGACTGAGTGGCTTTGCGCAGCTCAGTTGCTAAATTCCGGGCAATCCGTGCACAGTATGACGCCAATTGTAAGTGAGTAGCATCTCACCGTAGCAAAACGATCAAATGGTGCATGCTCTGGACATAGTTGAATATGCTACGTATCGGAAGAAGTAGTGGCATATAGATGCCATTACCCCACATTTCCTGAAGCTAATCGGGGAGACAATTAGACGCTAGGCCAGAAGTAACATGTAAATGCCAGTGTAGAGATCTTGACTGGTCAGTTTATACCTGTCTTTGTCGCTTAGCTAGTTCTTGCCCTGCGTTGTCCTCAGTACTGGTGGTTTTGGAGGCCTGGAGACGATATCTTGCTGAGCTCCGTCCCTTGTCAGGTTACTTGTGCCACTAATACTCTCAGAGTTGACGTAAGGATTGGACTGAATAGCAGACAGGTGTCAGCTTGGCTATGGGGCCCAGGACACGGAGTCATGGCGATGTGCACAATCACTTTGATGCTGAAGGTCGGAGTTGTGATGCAACACTTGGTTGATGGCTGCGTTACGCCATCCACAGACACAGAATCTCTCAAGTCACAGCTGGAGAAGCTCTTCAACCTACTTGCTGAAACTTCCGAGATCGCTGACTCCAAGCCCGAGACATCAATTAGCTTCTACTGTACCAGGCTCAAGTAAATGTAAGCGGCCCCCTTGCTTTACAAAGCCTGGTAGAGAATCCACTCGGCTATCCACCCAATGTGCTGTTTCTCTTATGCCTCGGTAACATCTTGTTCGCTGCAGGCAATATTCGATGTGTGCATGCACAGCTGCAGATAGGCACACCATTGACAACATGTCAGGACATTCGTCCTCACCAGTGCTCCTGAAGACGACCCAGCTGTGAGTTGTCTTGTAGCAGGCCTCCTCGTCTTCAGGTGTCTTGGATGCTGGCAGACTTGCAGCACAAGGAGCTCCTTGCACGACTGCTCAGCATTCAGGGCCTGGTGGGCACAGCATAGATTTCCACTACACCATACAGCTGCAAGATCGAGTCGTAACCTTCCAGAGCAGTGGAGCGAGGAGACAAGATGAAGTGTTAGTATCATGAGCATGAAGCAGACAGGTGGGTATAGTTGAGGGTTAGATCCCATGGCAGATTAGGAAAGCTGGTTCATGAGGTAGCAGATTATGCTCCTTCGAGCAGCGACGTTGGCAAGGCAAGGTTTCTGCGATTTATGTACAAGGACATGAATTTGTCGTTGATTGACGGCAATTTGCTAATCTTTCAGCGTTTCTTTGGCTCCCTGTAAGACAGTTGCAAGCTAACCTTCGTAGGAGCACACCTGCATTCGCTCGAAGTGATTCTGTTGATGGAACTGTGTGGAAAGAAACTTTGTCGAGGTCTTTCGTATCAGGGATGTGATAGCAAGCAGGAGATATGCCACCAGGAAACGAACAGTTAAGGAGTGCTAACTACTTGGAAGTCATTCATCCAAATGCGGACATTGCCCGGGCTAACTTCAGGAGATTTTGGATTCGGGCTTGTGCTAGCTTTCTTTTTCATTTGATCTGAATGTTTCGCCCAGTCCAGGTGGCCGTTCATTATGGGAAACCATAAGACCAACCAGCTTGCGTTTCTGATCACCCAGCCAACTTGTGTATGCATACCAAGAAATACTGCCTGTAGAAAAATTGATACTAGGCTGCAAGTGCATCGACAGTGGTGTGGTCGGAAACTTTCAGACTGGGCCACATAAAACTCCACACATGGGAGATATCAAGCATACACACCAAGGCAACAAAAAACCTATCTGGTCATGAGTTCCAAAGTTTTCGACACCGCAGTGAGTTGTGAAATACACCTCTGTGCAGTATGGATTGCTGGGATCAAGCACTGTCACTTGACATACACTGCGTCGTGAAGGCAGATCCTCAAATTTTGTTTTCTGGGACTCATACGTTCTCTCAGGACACGAGTCCAGCTCAATAATTGAGCTGTAATCACTTATATCATCTGTCCAACAATTCCCAGTGTAATGTAAATTGAGGAAAACAGCTACCATCTCCAATTTGCTGCTCCAACACAACCATCTTACTCCTCTCTCATTTTACGTCCCGGAGCTAAGGAGCGACTGTACCTCCCTGACTTAAGGATTGGGAAATCCTGCAGCAGGTTCACCACCTCCAGTAACGTGGACACACCGCATTCGTATTCACAATTAGAAATTCTGCATCGCAAAGTTGGTGTGGCTTAGGGGTGTCCGCCGCGCCCCGGTGAGGTGCGAAAACTAATATTTCAAGCTCACAAAACTCTATTGTACGAGGGAACGTAGTTGTTCAGACCAAGTGGTAAGATGCTGTCGATTGCCAGGATGCTAGGAGGAAGGAGCGCTCGATATCAAAACCCGAAGTTACAATACCGAAACCGTACCCTGAGATGTACTTCTTGTACTGTAAAATCGTCAGAGTGACCAAGACGGTGCATATGACGAAAGAGGACAGAGGAATACAAGAATCTAGGGCCCATTTCATTACTTTCGATCTCGTTGGTCTCCGAGAAGATTTCTTCGCAGATACTTTGAAAGACTCTAAAACTTCATCGATTATGTTTAATGTCCGCTCTGGTACATTGACGGAAAGCACTGTTGAACCATTCTCTTGCCAGTCACCAACGATAGGAATTGAATTGTACAGCGTGCCCATGCCTACTCCGGGCTGTTGACTCAGGAGTATCTTAGGCATGACAAAGTTATTAACCCGCAGCGCGCTCGCCCGTTACTATCAGCAAGCTTCACCAACCGCAAGGTCCTGTTACGCCCCATCTACCAGGTAATTCAGCAACGATGGTGAAAAACAAGCGATGACAGTAGCATCGCGGGGGAGTTGACCATGCTCGTTAAGTTCAGACCTGCTTGGTTAGCATGAAGTTGGTTCGAGATTTAACGCTGCTTTGTGCTCAAAGGCCTCAAAGCCGACTATGGCGCGGTGAACTCAAAGCATGACGCACGTTGATGACAATAATTTATCAAGCCACGCCAGAGCTCGGGCGAGCCATGACACGCGTTCCGCGCAACAAAATCTCAGGTCGCCGCACAACGGCATGTTGTACTGCGGCAACTTACTGCAAGAACATAACATCAAATGTAACGTTCTGTGCTCTCTACCCCTGTCCGATAACCGTACAGGTTCAATGCGCCAACTCTGATGTTGAATTAAGGGCATTTTAGGCGTATTTCGCTGAAAGTAATTAAATTGCAGATATGTTATTCTCGTTGCATGAAATCGCCTAATGAAAGGTGAAAACGTGATGATAGACTGGGTCACGCGCCACACAGCTTAATTTTAAACTTCAATCGCAGGCCACTGTTCCCACTCTTGTACAAGAATATGCACGTCGAAAGCATGCAAATGTGCCAAAAGGTACTCTATTGAAGTATCTGCAGAGATAATATCTCGGTTAGTGTGCGTTCAGGATCATCGTAGAGCATTAGAAAACGTTACACTTGAACAGTAAAATGCACTTGATTATTCGTCATTGTCGATAAGTAGGACACTCTAATTCGTGATATTTACATGTGCGAAAATAGCTGCAATGAGACAGTTTATCTACAGCAAGAGTCAGTAGAGCACTGCAAACACAACCACATCACATTTCACTCCATGTAGTTATGATGAATTTCAACTTATTGAAGGGTGATTCTTGGAACTTAACAACATGGAGTCTGTAAAGCTGGTATCTGATACCTTACGACTGTCGAAGCGTCCAAAGTACAATTCAAATGGCCTGAAAGAAATGATTCGACTATCAAATCTATCCCCTCAACATGTGTCAATGACTTGCATTCAGTTAAGTAATGCTTTGTCAGAGCATGTGATAAAGTCGCCGTCGATTCGCGCACACGTGCCTCCAAACAATCAACGGGAGCAACAAGCTTAGAGAGTAGTACGAAGACCTGTGATTTTCAAAAATTGTGCAGTGAGATAGTTACACAACAATCAAATCCATTTAATCCGTCACAAACTACATGAAACCTTCATATCACAACAATCCCAGTGTTTCCGGTCATCACTCAAGGAGGTAATTCAACCTTGCAAACATGAAAAGTCTCCCCAATCACAGAAACTTTTTCCACAACATATAGCTTTCACACAAAATGAGCTAAACATCTCTTCAGAATCCATCTACAGTCTGTAGTCAAGATGTCAACTGACGGACATGACCTCTTGGACAAACTTGGCTATACCACATTCGTCCATATGATATCCTGGTAAGAATTAATAAGAATCAACACTAGTGCACAATGATTTGTCATGGCTTCAAAAACTCTAGCGCAAAAGGATTATCTCAGACGTGGTTAGACCGCAAGGGTAATCATCCTGTGCTCAGCTAATCTAGTCAAGCCCAAATACCTGGAATTCAGGTAACACTGAGTTGAATTGATGCAAAGTTGAATGAAAACTTAGTGTGTCTCACTCACCATTTTATGTCCCCTTGTCTGGCCAAGTCTGTCTAAGATGGTGCTGCTTGATCTAGAAGGTCAACCAGAAATTTGTCAACCAGCAACCTTCATTGATACAGACAAACTGAAGAGCAGTACTGTTACGAAAGCATGAGGACATTTGCTCCAGCAACAGCACGGCCCGACTCATCATCATTATCAGCCAAGGCTCGTTGATCACGGCTATCCTGAGTGCAGGCCAACACACTGTGAATGTTTGCTACTTGTCCTTCGCACTGCGCACCGCCTCCTTTGATCTGGGGAGTGGTGTAGGCAACTCCTGCTTGTTGTAGAGCTTCCATTACAGTGTTGTGCATCATAGTGCGAGCAAGATTGGTAGCCAGCAAGTCCACTCCTACAATATGCACTAGCATTAACAGTAGTACATTCAGCACCAAGACACCACAATCTTAGCAAATACATACATTATTGCACTGAGCATTATGAATCTCAAATCTTCCACAAACATAATGACTCGGCTGGAGGTAAATTCAGGGTTCAACCTTTCCTCGATTTCACACCCAAAGGCGCATCAGACAGTTCGCCTGATTCTCCTCAGGTAAGATGTATTCGAGCCTGAAAGCGTTAGTTCATCGGTGCTTGGGCGCACATAGCAAAGGACTGCTAGTAAAAGTTATACTTCTTAGCACAAGGCACTCAGTAGCAATACAACACCGATGTACACAACTAAATGCTCATCTCAACCCCATAACACGTTCAATTCGTATGAAGGCTTCTGCTGTTCGTGCTTCATCTCGAAAGTCTCTGCAACCATCATCTGGACCATCTGGTTCATCACCATTGCTAACACGAACTGGGAGTTCCCCTTGCTCATCCTGGCTGTACCCTGCCATGTGCCATTCTATGACCTTGATTCAAAAAATCGAACTTCTTGAAAAATTTTGACAAAACAAGACTTTCCACCTTCACTGCAGTCACGAAACAATGATACGATCTTGCTCCACTGCGAGCAATGGTTTCTACTTCTTCAAGCGCTTCGGTAGGCAGTATGATAAATCTACCGCTGAGGGCCCCCCCAGGAAGCCTTTCACTAATGCACACCACCACTCACTGCCTGGGTAAAGCATGAGATTGAATTGTGCATAGACTGAGAAACTATCCCTTCTCTACTTCGTCTCTCTCTAATTATACACAGCCAAATCAGTTTCTGCTTCAGCCTGTAGGAGACACCACTGGCACGTGCTAACAGTTGTATTCGAAATTTCGAAACTGACATGCCACGTTTATGACCCCTCAATGGTGACTGCCATGATCTTGATCCCATGTGCTCGACTGGTTTGTGTCTAAGCTTGCAATCTTTCAGGACTGAGATTCGTCTTGCTCGAAATTTTCAAGGAAGCAGTATCTTCTTGAGCGTGGAATCTAGACAGTCTCCAGTTTCACTTGAACTGCTGATGTAAGAAACTTCTTCTCGGTAAATTGTAAGTAGAATAGAACTGCTAAATATATGTGGTCACTGTAGCAAAGCTTGAACAGCCAAAGATCAGCAGTCTGATCCTCAGCTATACCTATGGCACTCCTATAAATAGGAGCCAACTCAAACCCAAATTCCACGGCCTGAGGCCCAGCCCTGTGCCAGGCCCCCCTGGGGACACAAATACAATGTTTTACACTACAGCTACAAGTACAAGTCGTGGTTACAAACAAGTAGAAACCTCAAATTCACCCACAACCAGCCACATGTATACAGTTGCAGATGCTGCTGTCATACCAGCTGCAGCGACAATTTTTGCGGCCTTGGGTGCATGCAAAGGGTGGAGGCCATAGCCTGACCACAAACCATCAGAGCACCGCTGCTTGACATGTGGAAAGGAGGGCCAACGTACCGATGGGCTAGGCTGTGGGTCGGCCTGCGGCGCATCCCTGCTGCTTGTCGTTGTTGCCTGCGCGTCACAGCACACCTGTGCCTCACGCCTTGCCCGCTGCACTGATGTGCAAGTGCAGCAAGCATGCACAGTTGCGTGCGTGCCCAGCTTCTTTCAGC
>JAULKQ010016848.1:0-10496 GCA_032356285.1 Smithsoniella earleae | reverse complement strand
TCTGTAAGTATGGGAAATGTGTAAGAAATGCTGTGGAATTCCACGAATAGCTCATGTCAACATGGCTACTGAAAACCCATAGGATTGGTTGCCGCGCCCATGCATGTTGACATTCCGCTTCGATCTGGCTATCTCACAACAGTACAGTGTCAGCGGAGACATAGATGCGTGAAATTTGCAACAATTATTTAAACCAAGCACGACTTGTAGATGGAATTCAGTCTGAAGGATCTCTCAACGCCGAAGCGGAATGTTTAACTTGCTTGTAAAATGAAACGTGTTCGCGTGCTTCAAGGAAAGCGGTCAACAGGCCGAGTTATTCTTGCAAGTTGTTCAGGATTGGCTGTCAGTGGCCGACAGTATGGCGCCATCTGCAGTTTGTAAAATTAGAAACGTAGAGAAAAACGAACACTATAGAGCGCAGTACTTTCTATGTGCAATGTGATTCACGCGATGAATCGTGTTCGGGATCGGGCGCGGAGATGATTTTGGCGATGACGCCACTTCTCGCCACATTCTCAAGACGCTTTGATTCACCTCGATCTCCGAACCGAGACTGTGCGTCAAAAATCGCCTCATCTTCAGTGCACAGCGCGAAGTGATTACATCCACACAAACATTCGCGGCTCTATGAAACACATCGACGATCGAATGTTACATGCGTGTTGCACAAGACGCGCGCCATGGAAATCTTGACTCGCGGCTTGCGAGCTTCGCTTTAACTGTCTGAGATATTACGTTGTCGGCTGTACAGTGTACTCTTGAGTGACCTCACGCGCACTCCCGGCAAGTCATCGCCACCTTTGTTTTCGAATCATCGCTCAAGCGAGTTGCTGCTTTTCCTCACGATGCGTATGTGCACAAGTGGACGGGTATATAGCGGAGCCGCGAGTTGTCGCGCCCCGCGTGGATGCTGAATGACTGTCGAGTGCGTTGCGAATGCATGTGGGTACAACGGCCGAAAAATGACCCAGTACTCGAAAGTTTGTGTGCATGTCATCAGCGGGGCGTAGATCCGAGTTTGAGTGGATTGCTGTTACGTCGCGAAGAGGTTGCACATGTTTCTATGACGTTTACTACAGTTTTTGCCAGAGTAACTTCCGAGTGGGTCATTGCAGCATCCGTCGCAAGCGTTTAAGCATCCGCGCCGCGATTTGAAATTTCCAAGCGCTCACTTGACCGTCCAATGCACGCGTCGTGCGCATGTCGCACGCACCCGTTCGTCCGTGGCGAGCAAAATACAATCCATAGCACTCGCTTTGTGTCGGAGTGGCCTGTAACATGCGGTCGTGGGTGTCTTTTTACCTGCCGCAATCAATATATAATTTCTTTTGTTCGAGATAATTGTGATCTGGGCAGTGTTATGACCATGAAGTCGCATCGCGTGCAACGATGTGAATCCGCGAAGTTTCAAGCTGTTGAACTCTTGCATCCAATCAAAAGTCCTCTAAAGCAATAGCTGTTAGTACACTTACTCTTGAGTGACCTCGCACGCACTCCCAGCAGAATTGCAGGCCTCACACGTTTGTGAAGTGTAACAAGCTAGGCAGCGGGAGGGCGGTGTTTATTGGCGACGCGGCGCACTGTACGCCGCCGGTTATAGGCACGGGCGCGGCCAGCGCGATGCAGGACGGCGCCATGCTCGCCGAGTGTGCCGAGGCGCTGGTCGATGCGAAGGCGCCCCTGACGGGCATCGCGTCGGCCTGGACCTCCCGCCGCAGCGCCGCCGCGCACGCCTACCACGCCTTCCACCACCATATCGACGCACTCCAATGTCACCAGGTCAGGAAAGACGTCCTGGCTCTTGTTAAGGCGCTTCCCGTGGCCGTGCCTCTCCTTCTCAGCATGCGACTCTCCTACCTCAAGTTCCGTGGTGCGCGCCTTTTCTTTAGGGTTCCGACGATAGGGTTCCAAAGATAGCGGATAAGTTCACGGTTACATGTTACACTATCGTGCGCAACCGTATGTGAACAGTGAACATGCAACATCTACAGTAGCGCAACTTCTTTACACAGTCAGGCTCCGACAAACGGAAGCACATTTCTGGACCCTGAAAACTGTCAACCATCGGGGGTTTTGATGAGCCCCCTCTGCCATTTATAACGCATGCCGTACATCAAACCAGCCATCTGCGACTGTAACAGAGAGAACTGGTGCACATAGATCATTGGAATGATCACAAAGCCCCGGGAAGCACTCTTAACTCTTGTTGTCTTGACAGCCCTAGCTACTTTTCCACACAGGTAGCTCACAGACAGTCAGGAAACTAAACTCATTCACCGTCAAACAACAAGTAGGTCAGTTCTATCACTCTTTTCTTCTTTTCATCAGTCAATCATTGCACTGTGGTTGTACATGCTTCTCACATCACAGCGGGGCATCCTAGATCCTGTCCGGAAACTTCTACACCCTTCTGCCACACTCTGGATACTCCTGATTACGCAATGGATGTTCCCATCGCATGCACACACAATCTAACGCCTCATCGAACCTTCTTTACACTCATTACAGTCACTATAGTGACCCTGGCTACAGCTGGGCTTCGCCTCCTAAATCTATCTATCTATCTATATATAGGTTGTAATTTTCCGACGATTTTTGGACTTCTTGGCCTTCCCGGCCTCCGCCGCCTGCGCCGCTTCGAGAGCAGATGCGCGTTGCTCTGACATGCTTTATGTGCGCGTCGCCACTCCCGTCGGCGGCGCCGTTTCGCGACACGGGGCCGCCGAAGTTGGTTCTGATGCCATTTTTGGCCACCGATTTCGATCCCATACCCAGTAAATCTGCCGCGACACTTGACGCCCAGAGGTATCATGTGACCTCATCTATAACGAGCATCCTCTTGCGCGTCGCTCGACATCCTGCTCGAGCTGTCCGAAACGGATTTGTGCCCACGCGTCGTACGCTGCGAAAACATCGTTGTGTGCTTGGACCACAATTCTTTCTCCCTGCTCGCAGCGGGTCAAGCGCTGACTCTTTCTACATAATGGTGCATTGCTTGTCGGTTTGTCCACACGATGCTTCGTTGTTTTTCTCGGAGTTTGAATTGTCGTTAATCAGCGGGACTCAGGCGCCCACTCTATTAAAGGACTAAATTGTAGCCAGTGTTTCAGCGTAAATCGATCTGAACCCCCATCCGTACTCTGTGTCCTTCCACACATCGTTGAACACATAACTTGTGGTTCTGATGCGACCGAAGGGCCGCGGAAAACGCGGGCCTGGAAGAACATATAGTACAACTTTGACGTTCAATGCTCTGCTCGCTTCGCCCAGGTCTCGTTCTCAGGCGCCCGCTGCTAGACATGAAGGACTGCAAGATATTCCTGCGAGATCTGATTCTTTATTATCTCGGCATGTATCTCATTACATGCCATTCACAACCATTTGTCCTCTGTTGTCAATCAACCTCACCTCACGAACAAAACAAGCCGTGACTACAGCAGCTACAGCGATAGCATGTTGTAATCCGAGAAAATCGTTTTTTTGTACACGTCGGCATGGGGTTCTCCCACGTGATTATTACCTCACAAAAGCAATGAACTCGCACTCCACACCAACTATTTGTCATTGAGTTGTAGAAAAATATTGAACAAATTACAATTATATGCTGCGTTAGCGAGTAAGAGCTCAAGTATTTGTTGATGTGAGGTTGCACGGTAAAGTCCTCTCCAGGCAATTTTTCCTACAACCGATGAAATTTTGCTACTCGATGAAGCTGATCGAATCACGAGTTCAATTTTTCTGAATACAGGTCGTTGTACAATCTCGAATGAAGACTCAGTGGCAGCTAACTTTTTCCGTACGCTTGGTTTCAGACCATGGCTGCGCACAGGACTTTCCTGGCCTGAAGCTCGAATGTATAATGCGTAAATGCTATTTCACGTCATGATCGAACTAAGGTGAGCTTTTACGATACTTGACACGATCCTGATTGCACGTCATCACAATGCCGTGATGCTAGCACAATTGTGTTCTCAACTCAGCCCTCATATGACATTCATGAGTCAAATCCTGTCCTTTCATTTCTTCTGATTCATTCAGTGGCGAAGAACCTTATTTAAGTTGCAATGCGTACCACTTGGTAAGTTGTCAGGGTTAGCATTGGCCCACGAGCATTTGCACCGCGCACATCACAGGGTGTCCAAGGTATTAAATTTCATGCGTTACAACTTGGCTGTTACGGTTGCAACTCTTCGCATTTTTCCTGCAGATTCCAGTCAGCATCGGGGACCGTCTTCCACGTACGCTTGGTTTCAGATATCGGCTTACAAGACTTGTCGGCCACACGCTCGAAGGCTTCATTCGTAAGTGCTATTATTCAATATAATCCAACCAAGGTGAGCTTTGACATGTACCTTACACGAATACCAATGCACGACATCACAGCCCAATATCTTTCTCAACCCAGCCTGTACATTACATTATGGCTTCAAATTGTTTTTCGAATGCTCATTACTCAACAAGTGGCGCAAAGCCACATTTCTCTTGCGATGTGCATCACTAGATAAGCTGTCCAGGTTGGCATCGGCCCACGATGCACTAGCATTTGCACCACGTGCATTACACGGCGCTCAAAGTACTTTATTTCCAACGTTCATCACTCTGCTTTTACGGTTTCTATTCTGTACAGTTGACCTGTAAATTCCAGGGCACGCATTTCGTTTTTCACTGCTACCTCGCACTTTACAGCTGCATGAAGACGTCTGTGAATGCGTTTGCATACTTTGGAAATGAGAATGTATGTTAAACCCAACTGACATAACATCCTTTGCAATGATTAGCTCGTGGCACTTGCGTAGAGTGTGGATTGTTTCCCACATCTCCGAAGTCCATAATACACACCATCCGTCATTCGACTCACTAATATCAAGAATACATCTGAGATTACAGTGTGTCTGTATGCTCAAAACTCGGAACTGACATTACGTTAACACTTCACGCAGAAGCGTTGGTAGTATTCCACGTAGCAATGTTCACTTTCATCGCAAGCTGCTATCAACTCGCGCATTTCGCACGTTAGAGACGACAATGCCCCGGTTATTACTCTGCAACCATGAAAATATGAACTACAGCAGAGCATGGAAACACATCCGACTCTACATTGCATTCACATGTCCTTTACTTGAACTTTGTGGCTGTGATACGCCACAAATTCTCTATTGATACAAATTTATCTATAAAATTTGGAAAAGAACAATCGACTTCCTTCATATGCTGCTTAGAGACCAAACGAATTGCTCAAATGTAATAAGCAAGGTCACATCTTTAACCTGACCGGCCCGGAACGCCGACATCATCCTGAGAGGCGACATATTTAAGCTCTGGGCTCAGAGCACAAAATAGCATGCACCAATCTTGAAGCGAGGTTGCATATAACAAGTAAATATGAACACCTCTAAAAGCGTTCCCCGATTGAAGTGCACTAAATAAATGCTGCCTCAGGCACCCAGCAAATCAAGCAACATGAACTATAAAGAAAGCAACTCCTTCCAACCTTGCAAACGCTGGCATGGTAGTAGCTCTAAAATACCATGCCCCTACACTTTACACAGCCCCTGCTTCATAATCACTCACTGACCTGGCTCCCACAGTTTCTCACCCGGCTGCTGTGACAGTGGCTGGGGCCTCCCACACACAGGACCCCTTTTGAATAGCATATTAGATTCCTCAGACCTTAACACTGGCCTAGCTATCCATTGGCATGCCCAGAGTGGGCTCTAAGCACTTCTCACCCACCTGCTGTGACAGTGGCTGAGGGGTCCCGCACACAGGGCCCCATGTTGAACAACCTATTGGACTACCCAGAACTTCAGCCTGGCTCAGCTATCCTGTGTCATGTCCAGAGTACAGCAAACATTCAGCACCGGCTCGCTCCGATCGGGCTCTTAGCACTTCTCACCCACCTGCTGTGACAGTGGCTGAGGGGTCCCGCACACAGGTCCCCCTTTCAAATAACATATGGGACGACTCAGACATTCCCACTGGCATAGCTTACTGAGTCATGCCGAGAGTACAACAAACATTCAGCACCGGCCCGCTCCGAACTGGCTCCCACAGTTTCTCACCCACCTGATGTGACAGTGGCTGCGGGGTCCCACACACAGGCCCCCCTATTAAATAACCTATTGGACTACTCAGACCTTCAGCCTGGCTCAGCTAACCTGTGTCATTTCCAGAATACAACAGACATTCTGCCTATACTCTTCAGTGTTTCCACCCTCCATACATCACAATTCACAACGATTCAATGTGGGTGTATTGTAGCGCACCTTCATCACAAGCACGTCAAATACCCATTCCTGGCTTAATCTAGTTCAAGACGCCATGTCTACTATGCGCTTCCGCTTGCACTTGCACATGCATCGGTTTGCATCAGGTGACCAGTAGTTCTGTCAATGCACGAACAAGGCGTTGTTTTCTAACACCAGTGTAATACATTGATTTAAGGATCCCTGCAACGGTTGGCGAATTTGTAACATCCACTATAACGTCATTTCCAATAACGTCCAGATATCCTTGCAGTACCGCACACGCCAAACACTTTTGTTTCATGTATAACTCCAACCACACCTTCGTTATTTTTTTTTCACCTGTAACATCAGAATGGAATGCACCGTATACATTCGTGTATTCATGCAGTCATCACTTACACCATTCATAATGGCCCCAAAGCGTGGTAGGCCTGCTGGACGCCGGAAGGCCTCAGATTTGACAAGCCGCCGAACTCGCGCCCAAAAGGATGAGGCCAATGAACGGAGACGTGCTTCGCGTGCTCGAAGATTGCTGGCGCAGCAGAATCCCGCTCTGCATGGTGACGTTTCGCAAGATATTCGCGACGGTAGCGCTTCAATCGAGCTTCCTGGTGTGTACTTCCCTGTCCACACTCCCCTCTACACCGCACAGCCCTGTCCTGCAGGAGTCAGGCTTACTCACACAGCTACTTTCATTCGTCGCACATAAAACACCTTCACTAGCTGCTTTTATTCATTAGCGATTTGTACACTCGTTATTGAACCCAGAACACACCCAATCGAGTAATCAATGCTCACGTTAATCTTTCTTCAGCCTGCTCAACTGATCTACTGCACTAATGAGCTGCGTATCAACTTCTTGCAATTGATGCGGCTGAATTTCGTTTCGACTATTGTTTCGTGTTTTCTTCATGTTACATCGTGATGCTGCGCCTTATCTAACGTTTTACTCCCTTGGATTCACATGCCCGCCCTTTCAATGCATTTTGCGGACTACCCGAATATCTCGGCTAATCATTGTGCTATCTAATTATTATCACCCCATACACTACTTTACACGACGACATTAATGTGCCATGATGATGCACACTTCCCGTACAAATCATAAGTACACGACATCGTTATCGTCTGTGAATGGGAATAACTCGCATCTAACATTATCATTTACCATACAAACAACAAACATAGGGTGCATACTGTAATACGTAAGTTTGTGTTACCTAGACGGGTATTTCAATATTACTGCGAACTCCAGGTGTTTCTTCCTAAACAATACCCACATAATATACATTCAACCATGCTTTGTTCACTGTGGACTACACAGTGACCTGAAAGCAATTACACTTGCTCTTCAGGTCCCTCGAGTCCACGCTCCGCTGCTCAACAACAACCAGCTCAATATGATCAATCCCCGTCCCAACTTCCTCTACCAAGCTGTCGTTCCCCTGAACATGAACACGCCTCGTCGACCCGTGCTGTTCCTTCCAGCAGCATGCCTGAACAACATAGTCCATACTTCGCGGACATACCTCCTCAAGGGGTTGCGTATCCGAGCTCTTCGAACCATGATTCCAACCGCACACTAAACGACTCCAACACTACCCAAAGCGAATCGGTCCGGCCTCAACAAGGCATTTTTCATCGCGACCCACCTTCGCATTCATCTCATTCTTCGCATGGACGAAGTAGCTCCCGCAACACCCATCCCGATAGCAACAGCATGCATGATAGTTCTCGGCACAACGACAGCTCGTCCTCTAGCTCGAACTCTGACTCTGATCCCTCTGAGAACTCCCGCGCATCTAGCATTGACCCAGCAGAACCTTTGGACGCCGCAGTTCTCAGTGATGATAGTGTTAGCGATGCCGACCCAGAGATGTATGCTGAAATCGCTCGGCAAAATCCCCCACTCAACGACGCACAGGGTCTCATTCCAGGACAACGAGGTTGGCAGCGACCTGCACGGCCTCCTTACCACCCCAGATATCCACCGCTAGCACATCCCTTCGGCTCAGACCACGATCTTGCTGTTTGCGTTTGCGGCTTAGAGCAATTCGTTGAAATAGAGGATGATCATGGACAAGATATAAGGATTAGACTCAGACATCCGGATGGCAGCCTCATTTGCTGTCGCGCAAAGTTATTCCCGTGGGAGCTGAACAGCCGCCCATGCTGTAGGCATGGTAGCGTAACCTTGCATGATCCTATACCGCACAGCACACCCTTGGAACGACGAGCGCTGTACGACATTGTTGACCGTGGACGCAACTTCGTATTCGCGCACTACTCCCGTGCACTCAACATTCGATTCACGTTCACCATGATGGGATCTACCGGAGGTGCCCATGGTGACAGAGGTTGGGGCCACTTTGATCAAACCAGAATCGGGTTTTTCCGGCTCAAGGGCCTCACGTACCACTCGATCACCCCACACCGGCCAGAGCACCACATCAACTGGATTTACGACGGAACGGATGAGCCCCTCTTCAATGACAACCATCCAAGGGACCGTGCTTTCCGGGAGACGGCCATCAGCTTCGCTAGATGGTTGGATGCCCGAAATCCTCTACGTCCAGTGTTCCTACGTATCAGGGATGTGCTCGCCCAGGATGACGTGCCCGTCTTTCGATTACGCTTTCGCGGTTACCAAGGAACCCAGGAGGGCAGGCCGGCAGCTACAGAAATGGCCACTCTTGCGACGGGTCCGCGCGGACCTGTTGACCACGGCTACAACGTTTGGGTGTTCGCGCGTGCAGCGGGCGGAGGATGGCGCAATATGCGCGTGCACATGGGCCAGCCGGGTTTCATGGAGCTGCAGTATCCTTTGCTATTTCCCGAAGGTTACGGGGGTTGGTGGAGGTACATGAATAGCGCACACGATCCTGAGGCCCTTCACAGGGAACGTGTGCAGGGCGGATATTTGACCATGCAAGGCAACCATATCTCACTCGTGATGTTTGTCAAGCATGCGATATTCCAGCTCACGCACTTCTGCAAAGCTTCGCAGCTTCTGCAGCAGTTCGTACTCGACATGCATGCGTCCAACATAACGTTACAACTCCGCTTTCACAGGCAGCGACTCGAACGACTGCGCGTTGTCCCGCACGCAGAGATACGAGATGCTGCTCGTGACGGTAACCCTGACCTGGGTGCAGAAGACGTTGGCCAACGCTTCCAACCCTCATCCTTCACGGGCAGCCCTGCATACTACAATCTTCGCAGAAAAGAAGCGTTGGTTCTCCTGGCACGGCTGGGTAAGCCCAGTTATTTCGTCACCTTCACATGTAATCCTTACTGGCCCGAGATCCAATACGGACTCGAGCAGGGGCAATCATGGGGAGACAGACCCGATATTGTAAACAGGGTTTTCCATCACAAGAAGGAGTTACTTTTGGATGACATACGGAGGGGACGTGTGTTTCAGTCGTGGAACGACCGTGGTCAACTTCAAGGGCAGCGAAGTATCTTCATTATGTGGGTCGTTGAGTATCAGAAGCGAGGCTTGCCTCATGTTCATATAGCAGTGCGCGTCACGGGACAGCAGCCAGTTACCGAGGATATTATCGAGGCCAACGTGAGTGCCATGCTTCCCAGTGGCCGATGCCCTCACCACCCCAACGCTGCGGCTCGCCCGCGCCGACATGCACCGCCACCATGCTGTGCTGAAGCAGCCTGGGAACGGGAGTTTGTACTGTCTACTATGATCCACAAATGCAATCCCGGATGCCTACGCAACGGCAGATGCAAGATGTATTACCCGAAAGCTCCGTGTCTTCAGTGCTTCATCGACGAGAAAGGTTACGTCATGCATCGTCGAGATGGCGTGTCAGGATACGTGGTACCGTACAACATGCAGCTGCTCAAGAAGTTCCACGCTGACATCAACGTCGAAGTGGCCGCCTCAGTTAACATTGTGGGCTATCTGTACAAGTACATATACAAGGGCACAGACACAGCTGCTGTTGAAGTACTCCCACACGGACCGCAAGGAAATGAGGCACAGGGGGCGCAAGATGGCATGGATAGGCTCGAAAACTTTTTCAGTGTCAAGTACACAAGCGCTTCTGAAGCGTTATGGGCTGTCTTTGGCTATCATCGCCAACGGATGATACCTCCTGTGGAGCAGTTGCCAATACATTTGGAGGACGAGGCATGGCAGGTTATGCATGAAGCTGTTCAGAATGTGTACATGGCCATCGAAGGGCACCACTCCAAGCTACAGCAATACTTCGAGCGCCCTGCTAA
>JAULKQ010016837.1:0-10497 GCA_032356285.1 Smithsoniella earleae | reverse complement strand
ATGCGACAAGAATTCGAGCGCATGCTCGCGAAAATCGATCAGCCACTTCTCAAAATGACTGGTGCGCTTGCAATGGATCACGAGGACGAGATAGCGAGGGATGCGCAACCTGGTGCGACGTGGCATCAGCTTGCGCCGATTGCGGCGACGCGCGATCGTCGTCGAGGTCGGAAACGAGGAGCGCACGGCCGGCAGGCGCCAGCACGCCGGCCTTGTTGGCCACCAACGCCACTGGGCGCAAATCTTCGAGCGCGGCGCGCTCGACGGCGCCGACATACCAGCGGATCGCGCCGCCGACGGCTTCGGCGACGCACGCGGCGACCTCCGACGCGATTCCGGACGGCCGCGTCGCAATGACCCTCGCGGAAATGGGCTGCATGACATAGTTGATCGACTTGAACAGCTCGATGCATGACGTCGTACACATGACGCTCTGCAGTCGAGATACCGGGGCCCAGCCGCCGTGCGGGGGCAGCTCCGCCGCCACGAACGACGCGGCGTATCGCTCCAGCTTAATTCCGATCGTCGACAAGTACTCGCCGACCACGGGCTCCAGCAGCCTCGGTATGTCGAGCAGCTCAATACCCTGCGCGCAGGGTGGCCATATCCACACAATCACCAAGTCGTCGCAAACCTCGATAACTCGTAATCGTCGCCCAGGCGCACCTGGCAAGGGATAAATTCAATGGAAGGCGAAACTCCTGACCATGCCGCGGCTTGACGCGGCTTCCCCAGCAGAGTGGCTTCCATGTTCTCCTCCTGCGCAGAAACGAGCGTTGCGTCAGAAAACCTCGATGAACGGGACCGCGCACGCAATCGAACGTTAGTAAGGCGCACAAAGTAGGGTTTCGACAGTCCGAGGGTGATCATCAGCTGATGGAGCTCCAAAAACAAGTCTTCGAACTGTTGCAGCAACCCGTCGTACAGGAGCGCGCCGTGTGGCTGTGGGGTGTCGAAACTGCCGCCAGGCGCGTGAGCGGCAGACGGCGTGCCGCCGTCGTCGCCATGCATGTGGCCACTCCCCCACAGCCGCTGGACTGCTTGAACTAGTAACCCGTACCGGTAACGGGCCGAAATCTGGAGCAGGTCGACTTCGGCCGCCAGGGGGGCCGCGAGAATCGAATGTTCTAGCTTCAGGTCAGCGATGGTGGTGCGCAGCGCCTCGACGAAGATCGGAATGGCGTCGTACTTGGATACGACTTCCGTGAGTGCGTGGTGGGGCGTCATGCGGCGCGCCGCGGATTGCCGCACATGCGGGTGGAGCGTCGTCGCGATCTGGGAGGCGTCCGGGACGAACTGGACGGCCAGGGCGATAGTGCTGAGAAGCTTCTGGAAGGTTCCGGCGCCATGCATGAGGAACAGGACGTCGTGCATGCGATCGAGCGCCCAGAGGGATTCCTGGAGGACCGGCGCGACGCCGCGCGCGAACGCGGCGCTTTCGCCGTGCGTCAGCAGGCTTTTGGATGACGCGGCCGCGAGGGGGCGCAGAACGGCTTCGAAGGCGTCTAGAAGGTCCGGGAAGTCCTGCTGCGTGCTGTCCAGGTCTGCTGACGTGGTCAGTGCTGCCATGAGGAGTAGCATGGGCTCCTCGCGGCGCACGCCTAGCGCCGCGGCGACCGAGGCGATTACGCCCAGCGCCCATGACGGCGGGAGCTGATTCAGTACCGATGCGCGTGTTACTGTGTTTGACAAACTAACGAGATCCGGCACAAGGCAGTCTGCAGTAGTTCTGCGATCTGTAACTCTGTCATTTTCATGAACCGATAGACACAACGTCAGCGTAGAAGCTCGTGACAAGAATAAAGCATAACTGTCAGACTGAGTTCGAACTGATAGGTTTGAATCAGTTAATAGCGAATTCGTCAGTACCTGTGTCGGATGTGGGCGGCTGCAGGAACGAATGTTCTGGAATGTCGGGCACCGCGCCAGCTGCCGCGAGCTCGCGCCAGTGTGTCCACAGGCACACGAATATCTCCGACACGACCGCGCTGGCGCCGATGGGGTCGCCTTGACGCCGCGCGGAGTCCTTGTGGCCCCGGTGGCCACTGCGGCTCCACCTGGCGCCGCGTTTCGCCAGAACGCGCTGCAGGAGGAACCTGGGCCGCGCGGAACCCAGGTGCGGCGTCCGCGAGCCATGCATGTCGCTGTGGGACAGCTTGTGCATCGCCGTGGCTGTGCGGCCAGATAGTGGCGGCCGGGGCGGCAAGGATGACGTAATTCGGGGAGTTATCATCGGCGCCTCCCAGTCCTTGGCGTCCGAGGCTGCGTCGCGGAAACCATGCATTCCGGTCATGTCGCCTGTACCTGGACGCATGCATTGCGGTTTTAAAAACAAGAGGGAAAAAATGTTTCATCATAAAGACACAAAGGGCGGGAATGACACCACATTTAGGCTACTAGGCCAATTTGAACGGTAATTGTATGCTAAGCTGTGTAGAAACTGTCTCGTCTCATGGCCGGCAGACCACAAAGCGTGATTTTGTTTCTGACAGCAATACATACAGTAACATTCGTGGCTGTAGCAGGCATTTTTATTCCCTTTCTAGATGACTTGATTCTTTCCACGCGAGAAGGCACTTGCGACACTAAATGGAAGCTTCTTTTCCAAAGTGGCTACACGTGCGATGAGTGCTCACCGTCGGGTGGCGACAAGTGGCCGAGAAGCAGCGGGGAAGCTGCGGCGCGTTCGTCGGACGGGCGCGGCGCGTCTGCGGTTGGCGCGTCTGACGCATCGACGCGCGGGTCACCTGCGGCGCGGGTGATGACTAGTGGCTCGAATACGAACGTAAGGAGTCCCGCAACTCGCAGACCATCATGGCTGGAGCTGCGCTGCGCCAGGGATGCTTTGCCGGAAGCTGCGGGGTCGCGCCGCAAGTCGCCGGCGTCTGTGGGATCGCGGCTGACAAAAGGCGAGTGCTGGATTGGCGCGGGCCGCGGCGTCGACGACGCGGGTTCCGTCACGGGCGGTCGGAACAGCGACACCGTGCATTCGTGCCGGCCGCCGCCCGCGGCAACCAAATCCGAAATCTTCACCGCCACCTGAACGAATCAAGTGGCTATCAGTGGAGAAAGCTTGTCTCCCCAACCTAGCGTTCATCGAGCAGTACTGTGGGCCCGCCAGTGCTTGGAGTCATTTTAAAAAGGGGCTACGCCTGCTTAGAGAGCAACAAATAGGTAAATGTTACGAGCTAGACTATTGAGCAACTAATCTGAGTCATACGCGAACAGGTTGTTGCATGAATCGCACAAGAATGATACAAACTCGCATTTGAAGTATAAATTTTGCCACGGTTTTGGGCTCAAGGGCACCTTTTCACAAAAACTTCGTCGGTCGTATGACTGATACATGCATGCCGTGCAAAATGTACTGAATGCGACGTCACGCCTTGACCAAAAACGCCCGAAATTGGTTTTTTCCTCACAGGTACGCGAATTTTGCCGGAAACTCCAAATCGCCTGTGCTGCTGGTAGTTCTGGGATCGCACCGACGCCACACGCTTCGAGGCGTCACGCGCCTTGCCCGGCGTGCCGGTGTCCTGGCAGCGCAGCTCGAAGCACAGCACGGCGGCCGGGGACGCGGTCGCGAACGTCGCCGCGTCAGGCCATGACGCACCTCCAGCCACCTCGCCGCTGGATGGCACCGTTGACGTGACGCTGACCGACCTGCAAGGCGGCGAGGCTGAAATCGTGGCTAGGACTGAATGAAAAGTTTTCACGGGTGGGCGCTTTTTGGGCCTGAATATATGACCGGCACTTGGTCGCATCATTCCGAAATGCACAAACTCTTTGCCCATGAAACACCTCGCGCCTAAGGGAGGCTAGTTATGGTGCGATAAGTGAGTATTTATTATGTGTAACAGGGGGTGCGTCTTAATGACCACGTAAAATCAGAACGAGCATTAACAATCATTTTAGTTATACAAGCGTACTGCGTCGCGCCACCGGTAGACACCGCGCCCGCGGCGCCGCCATCGTCGCGCTCTTCCGACACCCAGATCCTGAAGTAAAACGCGTCGGCCTGGAGTTCGGCAACCAGGGAGGATGACTGCGGCGAGAAGCAGCACTGGAGGAAGCGCTTAACGCGGGAAGAGTCGCCGCGGCCGCCGAGGCCACGGACACGCAGCCGGTCGATCAGCAGCGCGGCGGCGAACCCGCTCACCGCCGCGCGCGCGGTTCGGGCTTCATGCAGCTGCTGCATCACGTACCTCTCGAACACGTCGGCGGACAAAAAGTGCGATCGGTCGAGGACGTAGGGGTCGAGCAGGTGGTCCGGTTCGTCCGCGGACGACGCCGCGGCTACCCACTGCGTCAAGCTGCTGACACGCGCGCCCAGAGCCTCCATGTACGTTTTATCTGATTCTAGCGCCTTTGTCAGCGACTCAGCATGCATGTCGCCCGGAACCTGCGCGAATGTTCCCGTGGAAAACGCTAAATTGACGATTCGATGTCACACCAAGGTTTGTCGCCCGCACCTGTAGAATGCTCTTCAGGTGCTCGACGAAAGCCAGGCGGCGTAGAAACCCCTCAGCCACATTTTCCACGCCAAGCGATGGCGCACATAGAACGGCGTGCAACATGACGACGTACGCATCGGCAGAGATCGGCTTTCTTGGCCCTCTCAGTGAGTCTGCCGATACCCAGGGCGGGCCACCTATGCACAACCCGATTTTTTTATTGTTTAGTACCGTAGAAAACAGTAAATGGCTGTGAAAATGACTTGAACACATAACAATGAGTGCTAGGCTGCTCTTACGCCGGATCCGGAAATCGTGCGCGTTGCATTGCAGTCCTGTCGACCTGTGTAGCAGTGCCTTATTATTCATTAACGTCAAGCAGTGTCTGGCCGTGATGACTCGAAAAAGGGGACAAAGGCTGCTCACTCGCTAATGAAAAGTTATTTTGAATATGTAGTGACATGAACCAAAGCTCGACGTTCTTTTCGTGGTTTGCTGTTCGCTGTTCATGACGACAAGTCTGCTCACCAGCGTGCCCAGCAGTACAAGTGAGGTAGGAGCACCTGTACTTTTAATGATGTCGTCTTTGTTTCGATGGAAACCTTGACGTAGATGCGTTAATCAGAGTATCACAGTCGCGATAACTCTACCATGCTGTCCAAGCTTTCCCCGTAGACGAGGAAGGAACTGTGCACGTTGTAGAATCAAAGAAAAAAATCTAGTATGTCTCAGCAAGAGGAATATACTCAGTGGTAGAAATACAGTCTGAAATTCCTCCAGCTGTCTCGGACAGGCGCGCTGAGGCGTTAGCGTTTCGCTGACCTCAGTCTTTCGCTTATTCGAGCAGTGATGTGCACCATAAGGCTAAACCTGGATACCTTTTACCTTTATTTGTTGAATGAATTCTACTACCAATACCAGCCCTGTGTAATGATATTGGCGCTTCGATGAGAGAACGTGCCTACCAGCCACATGCTCACAGGTAATTAAAATGCCATTGCTAAGCAGCTGGTACTACATCCGCCTGCGAATGCAAACTGGCACTCAACCTGCTACTTTAATCTCGAATCTCTAGTGATGTTGTCAGCCGTAGCAACTTGTACGGCAGCCACTTTGGCCGTGTGACAAAATCAAACTGCAGCTCTCTCTCAGTCACAGTCGCCACTTGTTTTTTTATTGCTAGTTCGCCTGGACAGTCGATGGCACTGCTGGCTGATTGAATATTCTGGTACAACAACGCCAAAGGCGTTCACCGCACTGTGCGCAAATCTACTGCATCACAAAATATTCACCTGTGCTAAGTTCTTTTATGTTTTTGGGAAATAATATCACATTTTACAGCCTTCATTTACTGGCGCGTGTGCTTCTGCTTACGACACTGCAGCAAAACAGTTTCGTATACAAGAGCGAAGCTTTACAAAAACTGGTACTGAAAGAGAGGTTCGTCTCAGCATGTATATAATACACGGCTAGGTTACATTTTCAGAATGGAATATTGACTATTTGGACAGGAAAGCGGAAGATACACGATCTTCCAACTGTGTTCAGCTCGAAAATTATAGTAACGCTGCAGCGTAAGAAAGAAAGAAAATCGTACAATAGGTAGCCGTTAAATGTTTTGAACGAGAGATATTTTAATTCGTCCCGACTTGCCTATCGCTGTACAATGAAAATAAACGGGAGCCGCATGTTAGCCTTTCAGCACTGGACACTGCTTGATACATTAGTTTATGCTGGTGTGTTTCATTAGACTTCAAGCATCATCCACAGCCCCAGCTCCAAGGCTCTACTGACTGTGGTAGCAGAGCGACGGGCAGAGACTGTGGTGTTCTCTAGCATGATGGTTAACATCTAAGCATGGCTTTTTGCCTGATTGAACAAAACCTTGTTAAACAAAGATACTTTATAATTTAATGCCAGTGATAGGTTCATGCACTACATATGTTTCGCAGGTATAAACATGGTACACAAACGAGAATCTGCCAGAGCCGGAGATGTAGGACGTCTACTTCATCTTATTGACGACTGCAAGGGAACAAACCTTTAGCTTCAGCAAATTCTTGTGCTATATCTACGAGCCCGGGCTCGTAATGTTCCCCATTACTTGTCCGAGAGGCTGAATAGTCAATGGCAAGATGCCCTGACTCAGCTTCTTGAGCGTTGTCAGCCAAGCGCCGAGAAAGAGCTTCACGCAGTAATCCTTGGGAGGCTGAAGTGCTGTCAAGTGCATCGTGGCTCGGTATAGCTGCACGCACTCCGGACGCCAAAGACATTTGGTTTGGATCGTCAATTCCCTGCATGGGTCTCTCCAGCGCGGCTGTGCCCAAACTCCTAACTGATGATACAGACGGCTGTCTAGAGAGTGGTAATGCCAAAGATAGCGCGGGGGAAAGCAGAGAATGTAAGTCATATTCCGTCCCAGAGTCATATGTGTGGAACGAGGCGACACGGCTAACGCTCGGAGAGCTGGAGATACCCAGTGTAGAAAATATCCCTCCAGTGTCAGAAGCATTGGGATGGGGTGCTGATAGGAATGGTGAGTGCGATGGTACGGGCGTTGACAGGTTCTTCTTGGGACTCAATTCTTGTGTATTACACATCCTTCGACGTTGCCTCCCACCTCTTCACTTTTGAAACAATCAAAGTTCAGCTGTCTGCGCTACAAAAATCATAACTTATTCTATTTTATATTGGCACTCCGTCGGTTCGAGTTCTATTTGAACACTAGAATTACAATAAACTTCGCAGAAGTCGCACCTTTCTACATCTATAAAATTTGACATGTTTACACTCGGCTCCGTGCCATTCTTCTCATTGCCTGTGAAACATTTTGGAACGAGTAGCCAAGCAAGCGAGCAAAGCCTGCTGCTCACTTACGTACTCAGAGTTGAGCCACCAGCTTAAAAACAAGAGTAAAGAGTTTGAACTTTCACACAACAGTAAACAAGTACTTTCTAGTTGTTTAGACGCGAGTTTGAACGCGAAGTTGTGACAGAAGAAGTGCCCTTACTCTCTACTTGAAGATGGTTAGATGCAGCACGGTTGACTTCACAGTACCGAAGTATTCATGCGTGGGATAGTCTCATCATCTTTTCTGTTTGCGGTTACAATGGACATGTCAGCACTGAAATCGGGATATTGTGGAAAATTTCATGGACGCTAGGGACTACGTTGTGTGGTAGCTTATCGGCATCCATGCGAACTTGCCGCGCCTGATTGACGACTTAATCAAGTACCTGTGATGGCGAGTTAGGCTATTTTGGTGATCCAGTATGGTGAATAACCAACAATTGTGGTGTGCAACTGGCTTTGGACTTAGAGCTTCTCCGTTTGTTCAGCCAAGAGTTGAGGAAGAATGGTGAAGGTTGATGGAGCCGTTGTCTCGAACTGTCATTCCTCTCTGCACACATTAGGCTTATGTCAACTAATGACAAATTCCAGCGTTTTTGCTGCTGTTCAATCAGAGTCAAAGCCCAAGTGATTTCACATGATTGGCTCTATTGACTCACAGAGCAGGTAAAGACCTTGTTTTGTTGGACCGCTCATAAGACGGAGGAATCGAGCAGGGATCTCATGTAGAGAATGAATACAATGGCTTCATCTCGAATACATTAAGCGAGCAGCAATTTGCGGAGTGGCCCTACAGACCCAGTGGAAAGGAATGCTACACATGGCTTAAAAGTTCCGCTTTGTAGGACACCTGAGGCTTGACGCAGCTAACCTAAAATTTTCAGGGCAGTAAAAGGGTCCCAAAGTTCGATTTGTTTTCTTTAGTATATTATGAGTAAGCTGTACGGGCCGCGCTCGTGTGCTTGTTCCTGTATTGCTCTGGCTTGCACAACATACCGGGAGAAGCCGTTCCATACGCAGCACTCATAGTTTATCTTAATTTGTTGTGTAAAACTGCAAGGAGTGTTTCAGAACCTCTTGCGAGCAGCTGAGTGAGATATTCTACAGCCTGTACGTGCCCATCAACGCTCAAACCTACCATCATACGTTATTTTTTTTCCGATTATTTTTTATTCTTTGCCGTTTTCCATGTAGTAGTGGATGCTCTTCTTCAGACGCTGGTTCGCTTAGCGTCGCTCTCAATCCCCACTAGCTCTCTTAAACTTCCAGCGCTTCCTTTACCCCCGCCCTTCATAGTCGTATTTCATAAAATATAAGTGATTGGGCTCATCCTGTCGCTCAGGTCGGACTGTGCTGGAACAGCGCCAAGCCCATCGGATTTAGCTGTCCGACGGCCATACGTTGTCCTAAATACAACACCCTTGAGTTTATCTAACACGCACTCTCTTGGAATTCGAGCCATAGACACCATAACACACTACAATACCATGTTAGAAAGTGGCAGTTTTGGGCATTCGTACGCTTTATCAATTGGATATCGACTGCCAGAGCAGCATTGAGAACAGGAATGCAACCAAGGTCTTAGATCCCGCTGTAGTCAGTTTGCATTTATGTCTCTCTTGTCGTCCGTATAGGCGTAAGTAGCCTCTGAACCTGGGCGCACCTTGCCATAGACGTGGCTATGTGGAACACTCTATGGCTACCAACAAAACTCAAAGGATTGTATCAAAGTGCTGGAGCCCCCTCCACAGTTGAGCCTTCTTCCCAACGCTATGACTGTGATTTTCCAGAAATAAATTGCTCAGAGCCATCTTACAAGCCATCTGCTATTGAATAGCATTTATCTCGTGTTCAAAGAAACATTTTCATTGAACCCACATAATAATTGTGTTTTTATCGCACTCAAGCTGATCATCCTTCGTGCTTGTACTAAGTTCGGTGCACAGTAATCTATGGAGTGAAGCTTCTGTTGGTGTTGAACAGCATGCAACTGTACCTCCATGTACCATGCACAGTCTTGAAATTGTGTACCTTGTGCCCAGACAGAGGGCCTTTCAGCTTGTTGTAACACCAGATTCTAATTTATCAGGGTGACAACAGAATGGCTTTAATTTTATGAACCAAAATATTGCAATTAGATCAATTTTGGTATATTTGCTAGGATTCCCAGCAGCTATTGACCTGACACAGATTAACTTGAAACCCAGGGCCGAAATCATGACTAGAGAAGCAACTATTGCGGTCGCCAGCCTGATATTGTATTAGCAAATAAGCGTGGAGACAGATGAAAAACGAGTGAGGGCAGGCAGGCTTCAAGATGGCCAACAGTATCTACAGGCCAGCTAGATCTACGGGCCAGGATTGTCCGTGTTGAAAAAGCGGCCGGTCTTCACGGTCTGGAAAATTTATGCTGTCGATTATATCGTGTACTCTTGAGTGTCCTCGCACGCACTCTCAACAGTCAAAATGTAACGCCTAGACCACACCGCGTGTTGCGGGAAGATTAGTCGGTCTGCGGAGACTGACTTATCGCGGGCTGGTCACGACCTTCTCTCGAATTTTCTTTTCTGCGGCGACGTTTTGTTCGATCCAACATGTTCCGATGATTCCGCTGGCGACTGCTGTGGCAAGTTGCAGCATTTTCTGCACCAAGATATGGTTACATACGTAGGTGTTCATGACGAGATCATCTGAATAGTTGTCTGCCAGACGGCACTGATCATATGGGTTCTGAAACACTTCTGAAACGTTCTCACCGACCTCAACTGCTGCCTGTGCAGTCCAGCCGGGTTGAACTCGCCGCCCTGAAGTCCATCGTCTCTTTGCGGACATCAACTTTCCACAGAAACACTGCGTCATGACTTCTGTTTATATCAGCGACTTCACTTTCCGCTCAGTGTGGTCTAGGCGTAACTGTACATACCACTGAAGCTGGTGTTGTGGCACAAGCACGCAAGTAGTGTCTGAGATAAATCCATTGAACAAACGCGATCACATTTTACGGGCACATGTTTATTTTGTCTGTGCGGCTAGGTGAGCCCGATGGGTGACTTGGGCTGAGGGCCTTGTAGAGTCGTGATGTCCAAGTACCGTATCTGGCTTATTCTCGTACAGGCGAATTATCGTACAAATATGACGGAATGACTGTAGGATGTGTCGCGATACTAGTCGTACAGGTGGAAAAAAAGTAACT
>JAULKQ010016826.1:0-10498 GCA_032356285.1 Smithsoniella earleae | reverse complement strand
TATATGTCCTGTGATTGACAAGTATACTGTGCATCTGGAGAAGCCGCTGCCGTGAGTGAAGATGGTGGAGGAATTTGCTCGGACTCCCAGTTTGCCAGCACACAGGGATGTTGCAAAGCAAGCTTACTACCTCGCACAGGACGCTATCTATGTTGACTACCATGTCCCTGAGGACTGCATCACTCACATCTACCGTGTTTATACCAAGCCTGGACACAGCCACATTGTCCAGACAGACCCCCTGCATGAGCTAGTTGACCCTATCACACAGCTTGGAGTAATGGAGGTCTGTCTCAAAGCTTTGAAGGAGCGCATCATTGAGCGGGCGAATATAATATAGGTTCAAGTCACCAAAATTCGAGAGTTTAGTTCCTTTCTCCTTTATAGGTGATCCTCATACAGAAAAACTACTGGTAAGATGGTCGTGCAGATGCGACATGACGAAAAAACTATGTCCCTGGCCAAGAGACGCGCCAATTTTCAGCGCAACCGTGACCAGCTAGCAAAGGAGGCAGAGTACAAAGAAGAGTGCGAGAAGTCCTTGTTCAGAATCCAAATTCTGGAGAAGCGCTTGAAATACCACAAAGAACAAGCTACCAGAAAGTACTATGAGTTGAACCAGAAGTTGCGGCGAAATCCGAGACCTGCTGCTCTCACGCAGGCTGGATGAGTGTTCCAACGAGAAATTTAGCACGCCTTGTAAACAGTACAACTTCGCCCAGTGCTAAATCTCAACCAGGCACTGAAATCTGAAACATAGCAGTTCTCATTTTACTTCTAGTTCATCCAGAGGAACATTACGTGTCATTTATATGCATAAAACTTCCGCCAAGTAACATGGAAGGAAATTATGCACTGGAGTGAAAGAATGTGCACGGCGCCTAAGGTTCTGATCACAGAAATTCGACTGCCTCATCAAAAAGAGAGTGAAATGGAAATATTTGCCAGAGGCAACCTGAATTAAAATGTATGTCATGCATTCTATAGTCACCAAATACTTTCATGGTTTTCATCTACACTAGCCAAAAATCATACAAACACACTTGAGCATAACTGCTCAGCTAGACCAGTTGCAAACCATCTTTGACTAATATTTGACTTTCTATTTTACACAACCAAGGATAATGTGGAATCGCTGGTATCTGGCCATCCGCTGAACCCTGCGTCCTTAGCTTTCCTGCAGGACACTATCAACTTGTAAGAGCAGCACAAAAAGTGACATGAGCATGAAACATTCATTGAGTTGTCAAGACTTGCCCGTAAAGCAGCTTGATAATATCTTCATTCACAGGAGGGCCGTTAGATTCGTTCCACAGACTTGATACAGCTGAGAATATTTGCTCTGCTTCACGAGTCTCTGCTCCAATCGATTCATACGCAAAGCATGAGTCTACGTACGACCGAATTGTGGCTAGAGCTCGTTTGGTACGGAGCGAATCAATCCCAGACTCTCCTGAAAATACATCTCATGAGTTAAATCAACTTTCTCTCTTGTTCGCAAGTGGTCATCTTACAACATTGGAATAAATGCATGCAGAACCCACCAACCCAGTTTGCAACATCAGCCAGCTTGCTTTTCCCAAGCTGATGATTACCCACAATTTGTGTGTTGACTTTCTGCATTTTGGTCTTGATTGTGTTTTCAGCTGACCATGGTGCAACCATGGGCACTACCAGAGTCCACAAGGCCCGCTTTGCCTTGTTAGAGTTGGGTGCCGCCTCGGCACTCAGGTAGAATGGCCGAACAAGAGATTCAAGCCGCGCAGACACAATGGGTGGCATTTTCTTTTTTGCATTCGGTGTGAGTGGCGGCGTTTTGGCTGCCTCCTCTCGTAGCTTGTTAAGCAACTCCTGGAATCTCTGCAATAGTGCACTACACCTCTCATCTTGTAAAACAATCACAAACATTGTGTGTATTCTGTCCCCACCCCTTCAAATGCAGCTGTTATTGTTCATAAGGCTACATGCAGCTGCAATACTGTAACTCACAATCAGGTATACTGATGTGAGCACCATACAACTTGTGAAATAAGAGAGACACAAGTTCTCAGTGCCTCCTTCCAGTTCCGTTTCACACTCAACTTTGCTCGGATGCTTGAAAATGAAGTTCCCACTAGCGGAAAATGTCCAGCTCCTCAATCTGGTTATTGAACACAAGTAAGTCGCACTCAGTGTTGTTATGTTGAGTTCTGTCAATTTGACTCCAATGCACAAAATAGAGAATTAAAACGACAGTTTAAAGCTCAAAAAAAGATGGGCTACTTCAAGAGAATATCTTGGGCCTGCAGGGCATCTGGATCTCAGAGTAAATGCAATGATGTACATAGGATGGAAGTGCAGCAGTGGGGATCACACTCTGCTTGGTTGCCAATCACCCAGCCCCGCCAACTGGTCTTGTGGCAGCGATAGAGGAAGAGCCATGATGGCTGCAGCATGTTGTGCTGGTGTCATCAGTGGTACTGTTTTGGAAGCTTCTGCGTCAGTGGTGCTGTGCAGCTGAGGGGCCACCTGCAATGGGCTTGGTGACGCCTGTGGGGTGCATGCCAGGGATGCAGCTGGTGGTGTAGCTGTATAGCCGATCTCTTGAGACTGCAAATATCAAGTGTGATTGCAATGGCTATACTCTGCAAGCTTCAATAGAAAAGAGAGTACCAGGGACCTGGCAGCACGGACTCGTTGTATACAGCAAAAATATGGTTCGATCCAACATCAGCATGTGTACCTGAATTAGGCTTGGTGCTGGGCTGGAATATGGCATTACACTCTTTGCACTGTTGCGTTCACAGACAACTCATTATCGACGTTCAGTGAAAAAAGTAGACAAGCTACAGGTGCATGCAACAATGTCGGAGCTAATTAGTACTCTTGTCTCTTAGTGTATCTGATGCAGCTACACGTTCACAACGTCCTTAAGTGGACTAGGATACCTCAGCATATTCAACCATTGATAATTTGGGGTACATGCTCCTTCACCTTCCCAGTTTCTAAGGTGCAAGCCGTTGTGTTATTTGATGAGGGAAAATAGATGTGTACAGAAAAGTACCTGGATTTGAGGCTTGGGAGCTGTAGATGGTTGAGTGGAGTTCGAGAGGAGCTGACCTGCAGGGGTTTTTACAGGGGAGAAGGCTTTAGCAGAGGACTGCAACTGGAGTGTGGCCAGTGTGGTGGGTTTTGGAGCTGTGGACGGCTTTGTCGGACTAGGGGTATGACTCACAGAGCGAGGAGGAACAGCTTGAGACGAAAGATTGGCAGCGAGTTGCTGTTGGAGATTGTTGGGAGAGCTTGGAGCTGTGGACGGACGCTCGGCTTGCGGTGAAGTTGGCCCCAATGATGGCGTCACATTAGTCGTCGGGTCTTCTTGTATGGAAGAAGCTGCAGCTTCCGATCCTGCTGCGATAGCCAGCTGTGCTAGCGTTCTACCGGGTGGAGGAAGGTTTGACGGGTCTGGGAGTGCACTTTTCGCAGCGGCCTTTGGTTTTTCGTGCTTGGGTTTCTTCTGGGTTTCCTTCGGGGCAGCGTCCTTCGTCTCGTCGTTCGTGTTCTCTGCTGTACTGGATTTCTGCATTGATCGGAAATGCAGTTTTATGGAAAATTGCCCATAAAATCGCATTCACGAGAGCTCCGCTCGAACAGCTAAAAGTGCACACCTTGGTGGTCTTGTCTTTCTTGGCTCTTGTAGCCTTACTCTTTTTGCCATTTGTAGCCATGTCATCGTCACCCTCTCCTGGTTCAGAAGTCTTTTTCTTGCGCTGTTTCGCTGCAGCTACGACTGGAACTCGTTCCCCGATACGTTCAACGGCTCCAGAGTTGACAAAGAATCCCTGGTGCTTGAGCTTTCGTTCGTCGCGCATCTCAATAGCTTCAATAAACTGCACGCTTGTTTTTGTTGGAATCGATACTCGCAAAACGACACTCCGGATTCTCATTTCATTTTGTAACACGCGCACCTCCGAATCATCAATGAAGTCGTCCGTAAGATCATATTGATCTTTTGGACCCTTGCTCTTTTGGTATTCTTCTTCCTCTTCACCATCATCCTTGTCGTTCTCATCCTTTGCTCCTTCATCTTGTTCTTCTCCTTCTCTGTCAGTTGCCTGGGGTTCCTCCATGTCTTCGTCGCTGTCCTCTTCGTTATTCCCAGTCACAGCCACCATTCTCTCACGCTGAACTCTTCTTTCTATTCTTTGAAGTGCACGCAGCATTTGACTACCTGTATTGAACCATCACCTGGACAATTCACTAGATTCTGCTATGCAAGAGTGAGTATGCCACTACAGCGTGCATAACTCGCAAATACTGAAGAAAAGCCGTGCTCTAACACACCTCGAGCATTTGATTGACTTTCGGTTAGACCTGTGGGGCCACTAACACCAGGTATCGCAGGTAAGTCTTGTTTAACATCTCTAGAGCGAGACAGCTTCGCTTTAACCCCCTTTTGAGCCAGTATTTTCTTATAATTAAAGTCATATCCACTATCTAAGCTTATCCAAACTCTTCGACCGTTCTCTGGGGGCTCCACACGAGTGTCTCCAGTGCGCAGTTGAGCAGTGAAAGCTGGCAAGGGCAACTGTGCGTTCGCCTCGTCATCATCATCCACAGCTATAGGCTGGATTCGTCGTTTCTTTTTAACTGACATACTTTACTTGTCACTTTTGATGCAACTTAATGTATGAACTACATTTTCAAATACTTCGTTAAAGAACCATTGCTGCGTGTGTGTTGCCTAAACTTCGCATACCATGACGTTTACATAAACACAAAACATTGTAACTATGGAGTCGAGCGGAAACTCTCGAACCATATCCATTGGCTTCTCGAGTCTATGGGTCTAGGTGAGACGGTCATGTCACGTCAGCTCATAAACGTTAACACGTTGGAACGCGGCAAGCAATGTCCACGGAAAGGAAGTAACATTAGGGAGGTGCGAAACGTCTGCCGCGTAGAAAGACACCGCTTTGAATTTACTGTACGCAGCGAACTTGATATTATCAAGAGCCGAATCCCAGGTGGAAGCACAAACAGGATCGGCGTATCTCGAGCAACAACTTGGCATGCATGAAGTTGCACTGCTATTGATAAAATAAAATACCTAGATGAGCGTATGATTTGAGGGGCTGTGTTCAATTTATGATATCATGGGTCACACAGGTCTTCAAGGTTTCAGTTTGAATCACTTCACAAGAGTTTCTTGGGTAAGTTAGATAATCCTCCAGTACTTATCAAGCTGAAAACATCGACTGGACAAATAGAAGTGACAACCAATCATTGATAGGGTTTCAGTTGGCCCTCGTGACAATACTTACCCCACCAACGCGAGAGTCCATAAAGAGCAACCACACATAAGGCTGCTGTGGTTTCCAGTTTTCCTTTATCCCTTTTGGGTGAAACAGCGAAAGTATGTGGTCCCAAACTTCCAAAACGTGCCTTGTAAGCTCCGATTGTGAACAAGTGGAAACTGAGCTTGAGGCTTCAAGCTGTGCATACCTTCAAGGGTAGTTCCTAAGCCACAGCAAGAGCATCATTCATGTGCCAAGAACATGTGCTCTATCGCCATTCACAGTGTTACATGAGTGAAGAAGGGCATGGTGAGTTGGTAGTGAACCAATTGCTTGAAGTTATGACATCAAACGAGTTAACAAATATTTAAATAAAACTGCTATCCCAGGTAATGGCTGCGGAATACTTCTCTGATAGTTGATGTCTCCATACACTTATCAATGTCAGCTCCACGTTTTTGAGGGAACAACATGATGAAACTTGAGACATACAGTGTTGACTCGAGTTGAGCAAATTTACTTTCTCCATCTTATGTATGTGTCTTCAAGCGAGGACACCTTTGCAAGTACTAGCGAATTCTTGGTGTCAGAGTGAGAATTCAACGATTTGTTTTGAAGTAAGTAACTAAAACCTCTCCAGGGCACATTTTTTCACAGGAGTGTTTCAGTGTTCCCTTAGTTCTGAATGACTGATTCGCCAGTGAGCCTTGCAGACGCTGTGTGCTACATTGGCTTAAATTACAAACATGAATGAGACAAGCACACCCAGACATTATAGAAATCAAGCAATTGACTCAATAAGAGCATCTGCTCAAGAGATGTTGTGTGTCTACTGCCCCTAACAAAGGACGCAATGAACTCTTTGTACCTGAGTCTCAAAACTTCGAATTTATGTGCGATCCTCATGTCACATTCTGAAAGTTATATGATGAAATATTCATCTGGACACAATGAATATATAGAAAGTCCGAAGACAAAACAAAGTGAATTTACATCTCCCGCTCCATGTTCGGATTGGTACTCAATCCAGAAAAATGTGAACATGCTGTCAAAGGTGTGGCTCCATTTCCCTGCATATCTCCAAGGACTGAGTTCGCTGTGAATGTGTCTGTACCTCACGCTATATCTGGGTATCATAAAAGGCATAGTTCTGATAATCAATTGCAAGGCCTATGCTACTTGACAGTGAGTAAATTATCTTTTGATAGGTGGCTGTCAAACTGAGCAAGCACTCTGAAATTCTCTTCATCTATTGCATGCGCTTAACTTTGACACCTGTAAGGCACAGATGGTGTGAGAGGTTCCTCAGCCATGCGCGCAGTCGATACGAGCTCTCTTATTATCATGATGCTGCTAGTCATCACGGCAACCATTCTTGAGCCAGTGAGGAGCAATTCTGGACCACTTGGAACATCAATTGAATAGCAAGTTGTAAAACGTTGAGGCTTTTGGGACAGATATACTCAACAATGTGCCATAGCCTAGAGGTTGCACTGAGCTTGCAAAATCACTCCTACAAGGAAGCATTTGCACAGCTCGATTTGCTAGATCTCTCTCCACTCGTGTGAGCAAGTCCTACTACGGTATTGGGGCATAACAGCAGGATTGTGAAGCATTCAGCCAGGACACTGTGATGAATTGATAACCTTATGTTAACAGTTTACTAGAGTTTGAATACCTAGGACACTATGTTTGCTGCTGAACAGCTTCCAGCCAGCTTTCCTTCAGAAGAGTCGCACACCCAATACAACTCCCTAGAGCTGAACTGCTCTAGTTGGGGTGGTGGCAGATGGCTCCTGGCCCTTTTCGGGAACGTCGCACTGCACCCGCACTACTACGTCATCCCGGTACCAGTTGACTCTTGCCACCTAACCTCATAGAAACGCCCCCGTCAGAATAAGTTTTGCATAATTGCTCGGAAAGAAATGCACATTGGAATCATTCGTGCCTCTACGTTCCTATATCTTCAGAACCACATTCGCAGTTAAAAAGACCCATTCATAATGAGCATGCATTGAAAGACGAATTTCTAGATCAATTCTAAACTCATTTCTCCAGACAGGCCTTTTTATGGGGACAAATGCGTGCTTTCCGTAATTCCGTGTGCCACTTATGCCTTAATCGCTCACGCGCTCAAGCCCACTTGAGTTACCCATTTCCACACCCTTATCGTTTAGTTTACGCATCATGGTGAAAGTTCTCCTTAAAATATTTGCTACATGCTGACAAGAGAGATCGACCCCAGCTTGAAGAAATTCTCCATCTTTGCGGTGAAAATGGGGTAGTGGGCACAAGTTTCCGATTTCCAAACTTTTTCCTTGAACCAAAATATTCAAGCATCTGAATGTTGAAACACAGATATTCTAGCGTGTGACACCCGCATGTGTAAAACACTGTTTTATACCAGTGCACTGCAGTGCAAATGACTGGACGTGGTCAATTTCACGCTAGATAATAGTGCCTATGAAGAGAAAAATCTTCGGAATCACACCGACAAAGCTAATCCATTTGCTTTTTCACATGTATGATGGATTCTCCTTGTTTGTAGAGGCCAGGTATCGCTGGCGTGCTGTGGCACATATGACATTACGAGATTTAGATTATTAGATTCTTTTGCACGTGAAAGTCGCTTTTTTTGTTTCCCACCGTAACGACCGATACGTCCGAAATTGCTGTGTCACGCATGCGCAAAAGTGTTTCACAAGTTCCCGACATACTGGGCCAAGAAAGTTCTTTACTTTACTGATTGATCAGCACATATCTCTTGCTGCAGAGTAGGTTGCTTTTGGCGGGTTCTTTGCGGTCCAGCAAGTGTTGATACCTCTCGCTCTTGGCGCACAACAAGAATGCAACTCCTGCCACGGTAAGTGCAGTAAACAGTTTCTTGAATTTTCATGATATATATGGCACATCTTGACTAAGTATGTCTGTACAGGACCCAAGGAGGGAAATCATGCAATAAGGTTGCACAGCGAAATGTGCGAATCTCGTATGCAGTGCCCGTGCATTCATAACTATTCTGTACATACTCATCAACATTGCCCAGTGCAGGTGACTTGCTACGTGCAGCGTCGTACTAGCAGGCGAAGTAAGCCCAATTGGGATCTTGTCCGCAGGGATAGCTCCCCTCCAGCTGAGGATACAAACCGGTACTCCTACGGCGATTCTTCTTCACAACAATCTTCGTCTTACGGATCATCGTATGGCGATTCCTCTTATGGATCCGGTTCCAATGGCAACGGGGGCGGATCATATGATAGCGGCTATGGCTCGTCATCATACAGTAACGGGTCTTCGTACAGCGATTCCTACGGCTCAAGTTATTCGTCAAGAGCGGCTCCAGTACAAGAGGAGCAGCCTTCTTCGAGCTATGCACCTCGACGCAGGAGCAGCACCCGGAACAAGTCCCACAAAGGCAGGTTTAGGGGCATGGATGCTGGCCAGGATATGTCCGATGACCAGGTATCGACTTGCAACTTTATGGAGGTGTTATTGAGTATCTACGCGCTTATTTAGAGCTCCGGCATTACATTTTAGAAGTTGATACTTCGTGTGGGGATGTTTGAGTTTGCCAGGTATCCGCATCGAGGTAATCTATGTATTTATCACACAGCACCCCGCATCATTCTGTGAAATGAGTGTATTTTCCAGCTTTCTCCAGCTGCATTTGCCAAGTTTTGAGTTTCCGTTACGTGCTACTTGATAGCATACTACACGTGATGGCACACACGTGTCTTCGTCGTATACCGATGTCACGCGGAAAACAGAAGCACGTCCCGGCTTCCTTGTAAAACTGCAATAATATTCATTATTAATATTGTTCCTATGCTTTACATGTGCTGAGCTGTAGAAGTGTTTACGTCGAGTCTTTCAAAGTGATCGCTCCGATACATTCATCCAAATATTTCGCTGTGTGGACGGGAATTTTATGCTTGCAGCAAGACATTTTACGAGGCCGGGACATGGTTGACAGCCTTTTCCAGGGTGGTATGAACTCAGGAACGCATGTGGCTATGCTATCGTCAGAGGAATACCTTTCCCAAGCCCAACGCGATTTCAACAATCTGGAGGAAGGTTATTACATTTCCCCAGCATTTCTGGATAAGGTGATTTTCCAGCGGACTTGATTTTCCAGCTAACTAGATTAGACTTTGCCTGGAGTTTATATGGATTGAGCTTGTGCAGATTACGGTCCACATCGCCAAGAACTATATGGACCTCCCAAAGATCAAAATTCCACTTATTCTTGGTATCTGGGGTGGTAAAGGTCAGGGGAAAACATTCCAGTGTATGCTTGCCTACAAGAAGTTGGGTATCAGCCCCATCGTGATGTCTGCAGGCATGCTCTGCTCTGAATCTAATACAATGAAAATTGCAGTACTATATGTTTTTCTTTAAAGCTTGTGTCTTTTGAAGCGTTTATTCGAGAATATTGTGGTTATGCTCGTCACGACTGTTGGAAAGATGAACAAGATGATGATTGTCCAGAAGATGTGGAGTGCAAAATTTGATTTATGTACAGCTCAGGTTCGTGTATGAATGATTTCTGTTGCCATTCAGGTGAGCTTGAGTCAGGAAATGCCGGTGAACCAGCTCGACTTATTCGTCAGCGGTACCGTGAAGCTGCTGAGGTCATTAAGAAGGGCAAGATGTGCTCGTTGTTCATCAATGATCTGGATGCTGGTGCTGGGCGCATGGGTGACATGACACAGTACACGGTGAACAATCAAATGGTCAATGCTACTCTCATGAACATTGCAGATAACCCCACAAATGTGCAACTCCCTGGTGTCTACAAGAATGATCCCATTCCACGAGTCCCAATTGTGTGCACAGGTATGTTAAATGCTCTGATACCCTCATGAACTAGTGTATTTTTTCCAATATGGCCACTCTTAGTGCTTTCTTCAATCATGAGTACCAGCTGTGTTACTTTGAAGAATCTCTTACTCTGTGGATTTCTTACTTGCAATGAAATCATCTCCCACTTCGCTAAGACTTGCTAGTGATTTGAACTCTGTTGTGTTTGTGCAAGGATTCTTGTGAATATCCATGACCTGTAATGCCCTCAACCTCCTCAGTGCTTGATTTAGTTTCCAAAGGGTGATTCCAGAAACTGATCATTGTGGCTTTACAATGTGATAGGCAGTTCTAGAAGTTGACTATCAGAAACATAGTGGAGAGAAATTAGCAGAAACTTGTGAGACAAAACACAGGTCTTG
>JAULKQ010016815.1:0-10506 GCA_032356285.1 Smithsoniella earleae | reverse complement strand
ATCGGAGCTATCCACACATTAACAATGATTATAAAGGTGTAAACAAAGATATTCAAGTACTGGTGTCATGAACACTGCCTAAAATCGAATACTCTTGTCTGTGAATCATGTAGTAAAAAGCTTCTGTTGTATGTCCCACAACGCATCACTCCAGCCTGCAGTCTGGCCATTCACCCACAACCAAGGTTCCCAACAACATCAACAATAGATAACAGAAGTCTGGTTTTCACCAGCCTGGCCATCCAACACCCCTTGCCAGTGCTCCTCAACTCCTAGTTAACAGACACAAAGACGCAGACAAGCATCAAAGTCATCAAGACTCCATTCAGCTTATTCATGTAGTGCCTACGAAACATTGAAACCAGAGCGGTGCCCTTATCCCAGAGAAAAAGACAAGACTTGAAATATTGCCCAAAACCCCAAATCCGTCAGCACGTAACCAACCGCACAGGTTGTCTTTTCTCTTTCAAACCTAGTTATCGCTGTTACAGCTGTGTCTCCATTCGCCATTATCTTCTCAAATTAGTCTGGTCACTGCCACAGCTTATCACTGATACTCTGGACCAGCTGAGTAGGTACTTCCAGAAATACTCTCCCCCACACTACAAGCCCTTGAGTCAACGTCAAGGCTTCAAAAGCAGGAACCTAAAGCTTCCAGCTTAAACTAACGATTACTCATCCAAGCCCCTGATCCAATTTCTTCTCTAATGTGTCATAGCCACTACAGAAGCGAATGATCGCCCTGGAACCCCCCGTCGGAGTGACGGTTATAAAAGGACATAGCAACAAAGCCAAAAAAAGAAATCCACGCTCTTGCAGAGATTCTGTAGCATAATGCTTATGAAGAGACTCACTGATCCCCCAAGACATCTTCTGAGCGTGCGCAGCCGCGATGTAAGCGCACAACTCGTGCTTCTGTACAACTTCTTGCAAAAATATTGCGGTTCATGAGGACAACCGCGAATCAGTTGATTATACTCTAACAATGGATCTTTGAAAACACTTGACCAAAAGATATTACCTTGGGCTATCGCTTTCGGTAGCAACATGGTTGGTCAAAAGAACGTAGTGCAGCAACTAGCACCAAATCCAGTCGAACGACACGACCTGAGGGTAGCAGCTGCTTTTCTGGACTGGGGCTGCGGGTTGCTGGGATATTTGAAAACATGCGTGAGCCACCTGGTGCCGGAGTCGTTTCTTAATAATATTGCTATTGTGCCCAGGTTGCCGACAGCATGTTCGCCCTTGAGACTCAAGAGTTATTGACATCTTACCATACCGACCACAACTGGTGCGAGATTTTGCTCAAGGGCGACGGAAAAGCATAGGATCCGTGTCCCAGCCTTGTGCTGCCCAAACGTCCCGCCTGTCGAGAAAGATCTCGCCCGAATGTGAACAGGCAAGCTGCTCAGTAGTCCCTTTGCTGATATCAGGAAGTTCGACTCTATAGCCTTCTACTTCAGTGAAGTCAATGCGAGGTCTAGCAGGCTCTCGCATGCTTTTCTTGCCTGGCTTCAGGCGGTCTAATTCTTCCTGCATGCTTTGATTCTTCTGCTCACGAACGCAGCAAACTATGATGACGCGAAGTGAAATTAATAAGAGCCGAACTACTTTTCGAAGCTGAACCACTTATTCCACTATAACGGACCTGGCTAGGGACTTGCAAGACGCGATTCGGTCCAGGCTGCCACGACACAATCGCCATTTTCATTTGAATCGTATGATTGTCAGGCGGAGACTCTGGTTTGGAACCGGATCTATGCCGCTTGACAACTCCCTCAGCACTCGGATTCTCGAGCTTTGTCCACTCCTGCTCAGAGGGTCGATTCATTACAACGAGGTGGCAAACGCCGCACGATATCGCTGATATAATCAAATTGCGATAAAACAAAGGTTATCATGTGCGAGAGTGTAAGAATTTACCAGACAATCAAAGCATGCCAGGACCACTAATAACAAAATGAGGTTCCACAGGGCCTACGGGCAAGTGGCCTGCTCAAGGCAGACACTTCAACCGACCTAAGTACACAATAGATTCTGGAAAGAAAACCCATTCACAATCAACGCTATTGAACACTAAAATCATCGAGATTCCGTGCACAGCTCGCGAACCCAACATAGTCGCACCTGTTCCTCTAATATCACGTATTTGTACTGATATCGTTCATCCAGTTCAAGCTCCACCTGAAGAAGTTCATGAGAACCTTGTGAGGTCTGATAGCTATAGTTGGGGTCGTCCAGACGCGCGTCTGGCGCGCACCTCGACCGTCCAGACGTCGCCGGGATTCCATGTCATGGGAACGTGAGCGATAGACATAAAAGACCAGCCAAAAGGCAATTTGTCGCCACCAACGCACAGCATTTGACGTTTAGTAACTCTGAAAGGGACACTGAGCCTCACTCTAACCGTAGGCTTTTCTACGGGAGCTAGAGCAGGCTCATATTCAAAAGCCCGCATCGATGGAGATCTTACATTCCTCTTACTTGAAATGCAAGGTAAACATGTTATGTATGTTCTCGTCACTTGTCTTGGTCTCATCCGCACGCTTTGCTCGGTAGGATCCCTGTTAACCACGTCGAGGTCAACACAGCATTATATAATATAAAACCTAGCTCTATGTACTGAATAAGGAAGATAATATGTGAACACACAGACAACATGCAAAACTTTGAACACAGGTCAACCCGTTCCCGAATTACTTACGAATCAGAGCAATACTGTGTGCGAAAAACAAAATAAACACCCATGATTGAGAGATTTGTAAGACAATGTGTTAGTATATTTATCCATAATTAGCGAACTCTAAGTTCATTCCGAGTCTCAACGTCGGCTTTCACATATGGCCATTCAATTCTCCAGTCCCTGTTGGCACCCTACGTTTCTGCGGCGCCGATTCCATGACCAAGGCGCGGCAAAAGTGAAGCTGCGGCTGGATCAGATTGTTAGGAATCGAAAAGCGCCAAATCCGTGTTGGATTTAATTGATTGTTATGACCTCTATTATGTCGTACATATAGTGGTTCGCGGTGTCGTGATTTATCATTCAACACAGATTTTCGGGTTGTTTACATCGACCGGTACGCGGGTATCTTGTAAATGACAACATCCATGTATCTTATTATGGGAGAGGGGATACAGTTCGCATTTCGACATCAAAATGCAGGTAACTTTGCACATATGACCAGACCATCTCTATTCCATCTGCAGGGTTGAGATTCGACTTCGCGATCTTAAAGCTGTCTGTGAAGTCTTCTGATCAACAGAAACTCAGGGGCATCTATTCGCATCCACGGACGAACTTGTGTGGCTCACACACCCAAAGATGTGCTGCTCTGGATCGCTCTATTTCCGGATGCGGCCTCCATGGTCCGTGATACACTACAGTATTTCGCCGCATTCCTATCCTCAGTTGACAATTGAAAATCAAACATATTTGGATTAAATATCACTATTCGTTGCTCGCGTGGGCTGGGTTTGCTTCTACTACGTGGCTGAGTACTCTGGGTTGCTCGTTCGTAGTTATGGGCTCTGGTCTTCAAAAAAAGGGCTGTGTAGCAACACATTGATGGACCACAGGGCTGCTATTTCAAGATTAGGTACACTGCCCTGCTCTGATGTGCAGGCTTGACAAGTACAACTTTGTCGAAATTCTCAACTCACAATGAGATTCTCTACACGCTTCGAAAGACGCTATCATTGTACGATTAGTGCAATCGATTCAAAAATTTTGCGTTCAACTATACCAATCCATCTCGCCTATCAGCCACGTACAACTGACCGTAGCGAGCTAGTTCGTATCTGCATTTTGCAAATGTGAGAACATGACGAGGTAAATGAAGGTTGCGGAGCAGCGTCACTGATGAGTGTAGACCTTGACTTGGTCACAGCAAACAATGTAATTCCAGACCTGCCCTGACTCAGCACTTCATCTTGACAAAAAGCTGTACCTGGTCAAGATACCCCAGAGTGATGCTTGAAGTTGATAGTAAATTTATTAGTAATTGTGGGGGTGCTACAGGAGTCTTTCACCTGTCTTCATGGCTGAAAATCAGCTAGTGTTCAAAAGAGAGCATGACTGTGCATGTTAGCTTGTTGCGAATTAATTCCATTCATGTTTGTATTCAAATGTGTGCTCAGTTGGCAAAGTATTGAAAGATCTAGTATTGAAAGAACCCCACTTCCAATGGTCTTCATGATGGAACAGCTTATAGACCATAATGTGGAAAGGTGATGTTATTGTGAACTTAGCCAGTCTTGCGCAATGCCTGTCCATAGATCTTGGTGTGGAATATAACAGTGTTTGATTGCTCAAGATTTTCTGCTTCCAAGCCTATAAAATGCAGGGTTAGGGAGTGATCTTGGCAACAATAGTTCTAATCATGCGAAAGGACACAATACTTCTCACACTTATTGCATGACACACAATGAATGAGTGATGTTTGCTTTCTCCATCTCTCACTGTAACCAAGTACTGCAATTGTTGAATTCGTATAGGTCAAGACTATTGTTGGTTTCAAGCAAAATCCTGTTCTTTCAGGATTGGCATCAACACATGCCTCATGTTTCTCCACGGCTTGAACCATGTAAACGCTACTATGAAGCAGAATGGGAAACATAATTATATGATTTGGACATTTATTGTTTAAGAAATCTGTAAATTGTTTGCGGGCGGAATGAGGCGTATCTGCTCGTTCAATGTACAAATTATAAATATTCTCAACCAATTGCGGGGTAATGCTATCCTTGCCGCTAAGCACAACGTTGCCATAAAGCTATACGGTCGGAGAAACGCAATAAACTGTGGTCGACACATACATGTCACTCTTCGACAAAACTGCACATTGCGTTCGCATTGGTTGTGATGCTGTCATGCTTGACCAAGTTGATGTGCACGGTACTGAAAAAACGCTGAGGGTGGACCATGCACTGTAGAAGAATTCGCTACTGACCTGCTCGCGAGCACAGCAGACTTCCGGCCAATTGGTGAGCGTGTTTAGCGTATTCGCCAAGTTGTGCAGAATCCTCTAACTGTTCAGAGTCTGCTGTCATGTACTTTTGGTCAAGTGCCCGCGCGTTGCACAGTAAGAAGCCTAGTTCGCTGAGAATGCCTTTGTGCTCACAGCACGGTTGTAAGTAAAAATAAATAAATGTGCCTAAACCAACATCTACCAGAATGCTCTCATCCAACTACCAAGACTGAGAACTACTCCACAGAACAAAATGTACCTGTAACTCTTTTAAGCCGATATGTTATGTACCTCGTATGGCATGTCGCCAGCTACGCCTTTCGAAGCTGAACTAGCTACATTCCTGGGCGAGTGTGAGCTCGTGCTGACGCTCTGCTTCTTTCCTCCATATCAAGTAGACATCATACAAGTATTTCCCAGAGAAACAGTCTATAATATTTCTAGGCATCGGTATACGGTTGCGTTGACGAGCGGCACTCGGCGACGTAACCTTGTCCGGCTCTTTCTGCTCTTCCTCCTGTAGAGCAGAACATACATTTGTGCCCACACAATCCGATTCCAAAAAAAAATGTTACGAACCTCTCAGCATTATTTTAGGGAGCAGCTGTTGTTCTCTTGACAAGCACAGCCATCACACGCAGACCCGCTGGCGTTAAGTCTCAAAGGCACTTGTCTGCTGTTGAGCGATAGAAAACACACAACGGATTCTCAAAATGATAGCACTGCCACTATTGGAGACTGTCAGACGAGTTTCATAGGAAAGGTGTGAGAAGAGGCGCACTGTTGCTGACGAGAAGAGGCTATCGTTTCCTTGGCCCCACAAGAGGTCGAGGGCGAGAAACAGTACAATGGCTGCTGACAGTCCTGCGAGAACAAATCTCAAAGGGCACACCATGCAGACGAGTAGTTTTGATACCCAATCTCAATGATCGTGTAGATGCTACGGTCTGGAAAATTGACTATACAAGTTCAATGTCGTGGAGATGTTGAAACGTTCGAAGTATTATCTGCTCCTTTCACTTCCACCGTTTATGTACCACTGTCCCACTCCCAGTATGCTCTCACCAGCGAGGATGTGTACCCCAACCATGCATTACGCTAGTCATGACGTGAGTGGTATGCCTGTGCACACCTGTGATGTGATGAACTTTCGAACTCGCACACTGTTGTAAGAGTTTACCATGTTCTTCCTGGATTTGAACTCATGGTTATACTCCTAGATCTATTTTTGGGAACTCGCCGTATGCGCCCTCGCTGGTTCATTTCGCTGCCCGGAGGGTCGAATAATCGACACAGATCAACCATGCAGCACGTATGCAATCAATCAAAGCCCAGCCGCTGGCACCCGCTAGTAGAACTCACTGTGTTACAATTTGAGGCATAGTGTTTTGTTCATGCACATCAATGTCAGTTGCCAATTCCAATTGCAGTTGTCAATTCTCCTTCGATTGTGCTGTCAATACTCCACCTCGGAGCACCATCCGTGCGAAGAGTAGTCAAAGCAGTCCTCGAGTTATTATCATTAGATCATGATATCCACCGTGTATCAGACGCTGTATCTTACCTAGTGTGCTTTGATAGAAATCTTGTTGATTACTTTCAAATTCGCTTCGACAGTTTCTCGTCCATCCTTCGCATCAGTATCTTTGAATGCTTCTCATGGGTCGGTTATTTTTCATGCATGATAAATTCAGTGACTAGACCAGTATCAGCTCCATTTTCGTAAGTTCAATTCTCTCCTGGGTTGAGAGATCCATCTTAAAGGAGTTACTCGCGCTGAGCGCAGCACGAGTATGAGAGCTTCTATTTATGACCGAAAAAAAATTCTGATGACGACATACGGCATGGTCTGAAAACACGCTAATTCAACTTTCGGACTGGAATGCTGCGAGTCGTTCCCTTCGAAACAGTGGAATTAGGCTCAACCAAGACAGCCGATGAGGAGGGCTACAAGATATCAATGTATTTTTGCCCATGTGATGTTCTGTGGACTTTTCATTGTGGTGTACAGCAGCATAATGCATACCTGTGAGGTACGCTGAAGGCAGAGCCATCCGCATAACGTAGAAAAAGCAGATTCCATCCAGAAGATAATACGGGATGTGTTATTTAACTAGAGTCGCTTGCTCACTAGAATGGCTCGATACTTTATTACTCGGGTTATTATTTGCAGTACGCGGCCGCGAGGTCAGTTCTTACTTTGGCTGTTGGTGTCTCGTTTCCTTATCACAAAAATTCTGTCTAATCACGGATGCAGCTCGTCGCGACCCCGGGTAGCTAAAATTTCTACCTAGGAAGCCACGAGGTTTTTATTACACATCGACAAGGACGCAGTTATAATCTGTGAAATACGGCGTGACAGTAAGCAACCACGAGGTAAGGCAGCAACGTATCCGGCCAATTATCGTTCAAGCAAAATTTGAACGTGCCAATTTCAAATGTGATGAACAATGAGTGTGTTCAAACCGAATTTATTATGTAAGTGTTTCTATGCAAAATTTCTGCCTGAAGCTCTGTGCTCCAGCTGGTAGCTTGAGTCGGGGGTTTTTGGCGTTCAAGTGTCGTACTGAGGTACTTTCTCGTCTCATTCACAGATGCGACACTGTATCACGCTAGATTTGGTACATCTTGAAAAATCGAAAAATCGGGGACTGTATGAGTGTATAAATCTGCAGAAACACGGTTGGTAACGAATTATTTTTGTTCTAGTATGCTAATTTCGCGCTCGTCATATGCCCTATTGTTGTTGGGGCACCGTCTAAGGATCACTCGAAGACAACGAGACAGCACCTCATCTCAAGATATGACTTGGCGTGTACTTTTCGAATGCGTTTTCCTGATAATTACCAGCCCTTATGTTGAGGATTGTGTGATCGTTACCCCTGTTAAACATTACCAACATTTCTTTTTCAAATACTTAAGTTTGACCATGTCTCAGAATTCTGGACATCTGAGAGCATGGATGAGAAAACAGGAGTTAAGTCATCAACGAGTCTGGCACGGAAGTTGATATGTGTCTTCTAACTCTGGCCTACCATTGTCAAAGCCTTGTCGAAATCCAAACTTTCCTCATTCTGTGTTATCATCATAGATGTCACAGCAATATAAGGGTGACAAATCTGTTTCAATGGGTTTGGAAATATCGTAGATTGATCATGCGAGCTAATGGCCTTGTTTGAAAACCAGTAGCGCGTACTGGGGTTGGTGAAAAACCAGCATCGATGTCTGTAGTGATGCTGGTTCATGCGAGCATCCGAGAGTTGTTGATATAAGACAAGCAACTTTGTGTGCGTGCATTGTTTCAGTCACCTGCATGTACTGAACAAGTACTGAACAAGTACTGAACAAGTACTGAGTATCAATTTCATCAAGAAGCTCATGAACTAAGCGAATATTAAGGCTGTTGTTCATTGTGATTGATCTTTTTGTTCAATCATAAGATTGTTCATTGTGATTGAGCCAAGTACATGATTGCTCAATCAGTGCCTGGAAAGGCTTAAAGAATTACTAGATCCTGGGATTCGGGGTGAGTTTTCTATGGGAGCGTGTTCTATGGGTGTGCATTATATGGATGAGTATTGTAAGAGGAAATGTTTTGGGGATGGCGGGAAACCACCCGGTTTCTCGCAGGCCAAGAAGTATTCAAGGTCCAGCCACCCATATGGCGGGGGGAGGTACCAGGTGGGAAGAAGCCATTTTTCAAGTTCACAGTAGAGATTTAGAGTTACACGAGATCTAGTTTTCAGAGCGGTGGCCAAGAAGTCATCAGCCTGGGAAGAGTGTCCGTTGGAAAGCCTTTGAAACATGCTGAGAAAAAGTCCATCAATGTGAACCATGAAGTGTAGTAAATATGGAGTGGGCTTAAGTGAAGTGCAAGGGAGGTCACATTGTTGTACGTTTTTTGCGGTGTCATCTGGTTCGTTGCTGGAGTGGGATGCACGTTGAATGCTGGATGGAAGTATAGGTGGCCATGGGTCGCAGGAGTCGGGGTGAGCTATGTGTAGAGCAGTGATGTATGGGAATGAGTGAAGGGGATGGATTGAGTGGGAGAAGCAGTGTTAGACATGATGGGGATGGGCGGGGAATCGAGAGGTTGGCATGGAGTGCGTGCATGGGATGGTGTGGAGTTGGAAGAGGTGGTGGGTATACTGAGTTATGACCATATGCATGAGGAATTCCTTTGAGAAGGAGTGTGGAGTCACAGATGTACAGTGTGGAATTGCCAGATTGGAAGCAACGATAATCAATTTACATGTGGAAGAGAGCGAAGCAAAGCTTGGAGTTCAGCAACATTAGTGGCTACTATGGTTACTGGAGTACCATCAGGGCGCTTGATAACACGGTCATGAGTGCAAAGGATATAAAGGTTGTGACGGGGGGTGACCCTGGTGAGGGCAACTTAGAGTTGTCCATGCGCAAATGCCTGGTTGCGGATGTCAACAACAACTCTCCTTAGCATCTTGCCTTGGGACTTGTTGAAGGTTACTGCGTAAGCGAGCCTGAGCTGGAACTGCACATGTTTCCTGGTAACAACGATGCCCACCCGTCTAAGCCGCCAAGAAAATGTAATACGCGGTACAACCAAGATGTCTTCGGGGTCGTACGCGGTGTTGAGGTCTTGAAAGGCGTCGGTGTGGACAAACACTGGGAGAATGGTAAATTGTGATAATCAAAACATAATCAAACATAATCAACATATTTAAATCATAATCATGTGATTATGTTGCAATTGACGGGCCCCGAGGGCCGATTTATAATTTTTAAATTTGATGTTTTTTGGTTTAATATGAACGTATAAGCATATGTAACACTCAAATGATGTTTAAATTTGGTTTGTGTGTCCGTGTGTTCCGTTTTAATTGGTGAGATACGAACATGATCAGTCATAATCATGCATGATCACAAGATAGTCGGTCATAATAAGATGACAATCGCAAGATAATCATCGCTGAGTACTGCGATTCAGTTTCGCCTCTACATTGAGCAAGCACACTGTTTCACGTTCACAAATCACTCATATACAACATTTATGCTTGTTCGCATGATATTTCTGAGCCAGGTGTGGAGTATGATGATTTATGGATGTGTGTGGTACCGGAAGTGTAGCATCACGTCTAGTTCGCTTCCTTCCTTATACCATCCGTTTCACATGATCAGTCAGAATCTTTATATGTTATGTATTCATTGGTAGAATTAGCCGCGTCGTTGGAAGTCTGATTTGGGTATCTAGTGTCGCGGTTGACGGGTTCAGCGTTGAACCCATTCTATTGTCTGATGGTGCCAGATATAGCTGCAGGCGTGCTCAAGTGTAATATTGGAGTACAAGACATTTTTCTGGCAAAGATTACGATTCATTTGAGCAGGTTAGTTAATACTTGGTTTCCCTTGGTGCGTGCCGCGAAGTGAGGTACCTATGCACGCCGTTTACAAGCCTAAAACGGGCTCGCAGTTGACAACATCTCATTTTCATTAGTCTTGTATGTTTGTGAGTTTGTTGGTCATGAATCCATGGGCTGAGAGGGTGTTTGTTGATTATCTT
>JAULKQ010016804.1:0-10510 GCA_032356285.1 Smithsoniella earleae | reverse complement strand
CTAGAATATCTGCTGTAGCCACGTCGCTTTGGACTGGGATGTACATACTGCTTCCTCTCTATGCTCAAGTATATGGCTGCCATACACACTCTGGTTGCGATCTGGATGCACAGCTACTTCAGAACCTTTGGACAGCTGGCAGGTGTGCTCAGACTTCTGAACCTCACTCCACCATGCAGACTTAGAACAATCAATTTTTACCAACCTACTTGCATGGTGGTGTGGATTTGCTACCAAGTTTTTCTCAGTCGCGATTTGGATGTGTGGAAGCAGAATCTGCTGAGCATCTCGAGCTGGTTCAAATCAAACAGTTTTGCATTAGACTATTGTCCGAGTCAGCTTGTAGAACTTGGAAACGGGGAGGCTTTCAGCAGCGATACCCCTCACAACCATTCTAAGATTTTCAATATCTTGACCACACATTACAGTGTAAGTGAGTGTGATCATAGGGCGATTGCAATGAGTATTTAGGTTTAAGAGGGGGTGCGTCTGTATGGCGATGAAGTCAGTCATACCCGGGTGTTGAACGCTACTGTACCGCCCTACGTGGCCCAGCCATGATATCAAATTTAGTACGAGCATTATTTTAGATATTAAACATTCAGCCCCGAGCTCATTCTTGTTGTTGCTCGCGCAGCGAGTTAGAACTTGTTGGAACATCACAGTGGCCTGGAGGCGGGATGGTGGTATCATCTGTCGGATTATGCAGATGTACCTTTTGCTTTGGATGCCTCACTTGAGAACCGATCCGAGGGTGCCAGCACAACCTTCCGGTCCTGGTTTAACATTGCCAGAATCTTCCAGATCAATACTTGGGGCCATGTGGTCCTTTTGCTGCTCTTTATCCTCGTGCATGTTCTCCCGAGCCTGGCGAAAGCTGCCAGGAAGCTTCTATTTTTACTCTGCGGATGCCAGGGCCACCAAGTGGGTGCATACCCTGGACAGACTGGTGACACTTTCCAGCAGGCTTTCAGCAAGGGCCTGTTCAAGGTGCTGCTGCAAGCCTGCCATCTCAAACTCCCTTCACTCAACCCTCTACAAGAGCTATGATCCTCAGAATGTTACAAAATCATTGCGGTACACTTAAAGAACTTTGATCATTCACAAACGGTGTTGGGTCTGATTGCCGACAACAGGTTCAGTTCTGAAGTTTGTCAGGTTTGGCTGGCCACTAGCATTATAATTACTAGTGGCTGCACTCAATCACCAATGGGAAGGAGTGTGATGTAGCTGCTGTGTTGGATACATATGCAATTAGTGTATGTACTGACAACTACAGTTGGCACTGGCAAGAATCCGGAGCAGTGTGGTAAGTGCCTCGATTTGTGACTGCACACATACAACTGACACTACTTTGTGTTGCCATGCTGTACATGCTTTGGTATGTTGTGATAGTATTGGATTATTCATGATGCGCTGTTCCTGAATCTTATCCTAAAGCAGATGTGTTAAGAGGGCAGTCACAGCTTATGGTCAAGTAAGAACTACCCTCCAGGCCATTCCATGGGTAGTTGTCTATGTAAGTTGAGCAGGATTCACCTATGAAATATGCATACTTGCAGGCAAATGCCCAGAACGTGCTCTACTTTGGGGGGCTGCCTCAAACCCCTTTCTATAGTAATAGTGTCTGCTACTTCAGCTTTGTTGACCAGTCTTCTGTAGCCGCCCACACATGCTTATGCACTGGCTGGTGTGTTGGCAGGGGCTTTGTTTCAGAGCACAAGGGCAGTGGTTGGGAGCTCAGAAAGTTTAGTGGTACCTGTCAATAATGGTAGTGCCTGAGGTGGCAAGTGACCCCTAGCTGTTTCTAGACTCACCCAGAGTGGCCCGGGTCATGATTGCATGGAACGATATAGAACATGTTGCATTTGAAGGCATGAAGTTTCTAGATGTAGGAGGTTTATAAGTGGAATCATCATATGAAATGATCACGAGAGGTCTTCAGGCAATGAAGCACGAATGGATTACAGTGCATTTCTAACAGTGAGTGAATGCCAGATTCTGTACTTACAAGCCCTTACAATTGTTTGCTCGCGCTTTGAAGATGCACAGCGTTTGCATGCAGGGTCCCAACTCCAGCTACAATGTTGCACATGTAGAGCAAGATGTGTTGTTTGACAGGGTTGACCTAGACAATGTGCACATGGCTCCATCTGCAGCAGTTTGTCTACCATGCCATACAGGAGAATCTGAAGCTGAGGATTCTGACATAAGTCCCACACAAAGGCAAAGCGTTAGTAGTGCCAACGTCCACTCAGAGGGTGGGAGAGGAGAAGTTGATGATGATTTACACATGCTCCCCCCACAGGCAATGTAACAGTGTTCTCATTTTTGTGTTACACAATCCGACATCTAGTGATTCAGCTGAGCATATGTGGTAAGCATGAACTATCTGCAAATCAACAAGCAGTATTTTTGGCTACATTAACGAAGTAGTTTCCTTGAATACATCATGTAATAGTAACTCACATATTCATAATCCTAAAGGCTGGCATGAGTAATGTTGCCAGCATATCAGGGGCTACAGGCAGGTGATACTGCCTACAAGAATACTGCCACAAAGGCGATAGCAGCCAGGGTGGTAGCTAGAGCTACACTGCCAGTAAATGTTGCAGGGGCACTGTTTGATCCAACTGTGTCGGTCTCGTCAGTGGTGGCTTGTGCTCCATCATCAGGGGGTGTAGTCGGGGTGGCGGAAGTAGGAGCTGGGGCTGGCTCAATTGGCTCTGGTGGGTCTGCGACCTCGATAATGTCTGGGAACGCCATGAATCCGTTGATTAAAATGGCGCGATTTGGACTGCAGCACTTCCGTTTGTAAGTTTTCTTCAAACCACGAGTATACCTTATCAACCACTGTCAGATCGCAGTGGTTGAGAAGAGGTAGAAACGCATCGAAGTGCGAAAAGTCAGCAGTCAGTCAATGCGCACCAGTCTGGGGAATTGCTGACATCAGGAGTGATTTCGATTTCTCCATTCTCCGTCAAGTCCCAAACATCGTCCAAGAAGGGGTATCCTGCTCCATCTGTCAAGTTCTTCCATCCAAAGGTCCAGACAAAGCCGTTAACGGACTCTACCGAGTACTTCCCGCTTGCTGTTCCATTTTCAAGCGTAGCGTAATCAAGAGTCCCAGGAATTATGTGCGCTTGAAGAATGAGGTCTGCCATCTCGGGTGTGGTGTTATTCACATCAATTTCGTACGCTTCTAAAATAGGAACGTCATCGGTGCCGTTACCAGAGAGGTTCCGTCCCATGTTCATTGGTAACATGAGGGTGTATCCTTCAGACGATAGATTAAAAGCTGTGAGATACGCAAGAGTTTCTGCTGAAGCCATCTGCAAGGAGTTCAAGCCTCAGTGCAATACAGCGTGGGTCAAATCAGACTCGTAACGCTTACCTATCTAACTTGCCAAGGCAGGCAAGTGACCTGGAAAGTAGACAAGAGGACATCTGGCAAACACTCGTGCTTGCAGTGTTGCAAATCACCGACACCGGATTCAACTGCTACTAAATCGGAGTAATCAACATCGCTAGCGACGCTCAACAGCACAGAAATGTGAACAAACCCAGGATAGCTGAAACAAATAAAACATCCACGAAGAGTTTAAAAATGTATCAGATTAACTTTCCCCCACCGGGACTCGAACCCGGGTCTTTGGAGGACTTCGACATGCGTGAAAATCCAATATCCTAACCAACTAGACTATAGGGGATCTGATGTTCGTTCGATAATTCCACGGTTTATATTCGCGGTTGTGACACACCTCAACTAACGGTGCTAGCGCTGTTGGTTCCCCCAAGATGTTCTCGACACTGCCAGCAACGATATCCGACAGCGCATGGGTCTCATTCCCTGAAAGCTTTTCTTGGCAACTTGACCACTGCACATGGCTCTCCTCTTTACTGGTAGTTCGTAAAATCATATTCAGCACGAAGCAGTAACACTGCCAACCAATACTACCGAGGACAGCGGCCATGGCTGAAACAATACAGGCAACAACTCGAGCGGATCATGCAAAATATGTATCACCGGTTCGAAGTGCATCGGTTGAACATTGTGAGTGAAGTATGAAAATCTTGGTGGATCGCGTGTGCACAAACCACATCGGAGCTCTTCGCAAAGTACTGTTTCGGGAAAGAAGAACACACCATGGGTAGTACATCACTATCAGCAGCTGGTGGGGCTGAAGTCGTTTGAGCCATTGCCATGGTTGCAGCCCCGGTGAGGGCCATGCAGCTGACGGCGAGTTTAAGTGCCATCCTGCTCTCAAGTTCTGCAGCACATCAACACAAGTTCATAAACTTTACTATTAAAGAGGAAGTTTCTCGCATGCAAAGAATCCCAAGCAATCTTCGAACAGGTCTGCTGAGAGCAACAGCCGTTTCAAGGGCCAATTTCAAGCAACGTTCCAGACCACGTTTTTGACACGCATCAAAATAAGAGTAGCTAATTCTTCATACTTATAAAATCTTTCATGGCATAACGCCCAACAGTTATAGAGCTTACCTGATGGTGTTGAAGCTACGGTGATGTGACGGAAGCTCACGAACTAGTTAGCAATATAGAGGTCTAAATATCAGTATGAAAGCAAATGTTACAAATTCGTGGAAGGAGGCTGAGTTTATACTCCGGGCTAGCGTAGTGTTGCCCCATGTTCCCATTTTTCTCAAGACCTATTGAAGCGTGCTCAGAAGCTGTTCTCACTCTCATCGTAGTGTGAATCGATAGGAATTAGGTAAACTCGTGCATGCATGGGGCCGGCCGTGGCTTCACGTACACCTGCCGAAGCCTAGCGAAGACTGGCGCTCCCACTGGCCATTTAGACCATTCCAATGTTTCTCGTTGGCCTCTGGAATCACGAGCTGCGTTCTAACTTGCTCGCTTCCTCAGATTTCGAGCTCGGGTGTAGCCTGTAACTGCTGAGGCACTTATTTCTGTATGATTTGATGAAAATAGGCTTACACCTTCTTGTCTTTGCAATACTTACCACAGTTATCAGTGGCGCATCCTAACCGAGATGTCGTGCTCCAACTCCTTCCGTGGAATAGGGGTAAGCACGACGCACGGCCACATGCCCACCCCCGCGCGTGCTCACAAGGGCCTTGCAAGGGTCTTTAAATTCTACTGTGCACACTGGATTGCGGCGGCTGAGGTACTGCTTGTTCAAATCTCAATCACAAACTTAGCTCAACCGCGCTGAAGGTCAAAGAGAAGTGGTGAACATGCTACGTTTTCCTGGTGCGTACACCTAATCTCGAATTCTTTTGGACATGCTTTTGGACAATGAGCATTTGTTTCTGGAACCCGACACACTCGCAGTGCCGGAAGTATTGTTACCGCCAAACCAGCCAAGCACACATGTAGCAGGTGAGTATCCATCCCTTGTTCACCCAAGAACAGACAGTGTCCCAACTCATGGAATAACTGACGCGGCCCCTTTCTTTCTGTCCCGTCACTCCAAGTGGTGAGGAGGTGTGGACTTGATATGTGGACTTGACTTGGTATCTTTATTCGAGATACATGTTACATCGGATACTTGGGTATCTCGCCCTGGGCCGTGAACTGGACGGATTTTATTCCCATACAATAGAATGCTTCCTCGTATGCAAACGATTAATCAAATCATCTGAAGCGATTCTTATGGATTTAATCTAGTAACCGTGCCTTGGTGAGCATGTTGTGTTGGCTAGGGCGTGAAAATTTGGCTCGCAACGCTGTCAGGATGACGAGGCAGACAACAGCACATGCTTTATCTGAAAATTGTGGATGGACGGCGCCGAAACTTTGTTATCACACTCTCAAGACATGTAGCTTATCATGAGCTCTTCCACTGGAACTGTTTCTTGTTCTACAGCGTAGCTTCGAAACTTTCATGCCCAGCTCGTTTTGAACTGTTGCACGAATGTGCTGGGCGGTGATGACAGCGATAGTATCTTCCTTTTTGATATGAAATTAAATTTCGGCTTTTGAGGTGCGCTGTGGCTGAATAACTCCAAAGCATCTAGAAGCAACACTCGTCCGAGCTGGTGGGTCTGCACCAACCCGAACCAGAGGATAAAACATGACAGTGTACACACTCGGAGACGATGAAATAGTCAAAAGAGTACCTCGTGATTGATAGCCATACCGTCGAGTGGCATGTACGATTGTCCAAGCGTGGGAATATTGGGGTGCCATCGAACTTCAAAATTAAATTGCTCATCTGTCGCGCGTGATCCAGTATTTTATAACGATTTCACGTAACGCGATAAAAACTCAAATTTTTTATTACTTTCAGCAGAATATACCTGAAATTCATTAGTCGATAGTCCAACCTTAGCAATATTTTCTTCATGATAGCTGTGTACATGCTTTCACAGCTTGCACTTGGAGTTGACGTAGTCACGTGAACAATAGTCTATTTGGTACATTCCCATTCCCGCGTACCGGTCGATGTAAACAACCTGAAATCCAACGATGCAATTGGAGATATTCCACCTGTCCGGCAGCCGGGGCTGTCCGGTTAACGGGCCAGGGCAGATATATACTATATGTAGATCAGCGAATTATGCAGTGAACCACAGCTTCCTCAGTATTACTTCTAAATTTAAGCAATAGCTTCTATGCTCCCCTAAATTCAGCGACTTGCACCCTTAGCGCAGGGGAATGCATTGCGCGCCTCTGTTTGCGCTAACAAACAGCTATGCCCTCTGTGGCTATCCTATTGAAATGTTCACTATCAATAGCTAACATGCCCTTCTTTAGTAATAGCGGTAAACTCGATCAATTACGGTGCGCTAACACTGGCGAGGCTTCGGACCAGCACTGAGGTTCCACAGCGAACAAGATACTGTCACGGAATGAGTCAAATTGCGCAGTGTCAGGATTCTGAAAAACACAACGGAATCAAAATAACTGAATTCGCTGTAACATATATTCATGCACGTTTGAACCGAACGTGTAGGTAGAACCATGTTAGCAGCATGTTAGTGGCACAACACGCGAACTTGCGCCATGTTTGGGCTACACCGGCTAAGCCACAGTTCGAAGTACAGGGTGGCTTCCGGACTTGCATCAGAGGCGACGGCCTGGGCATGGAACAACCCGTTCAGACCAGTCACAACGCTGTACCTCGTTGTACAAGCCTTCAACGCTATGACTACATACAGCACAAAAGCATGTATCTGATCTACTTGACAACTGCTTGTCAAGCTAGAATCTGCGGGGGGATTCTGAACACGGAGCTGATGCTTGCGTACCTGCGGTGCTATTGTGTTCTGCACGTGCAGCACGCTCAACAGTCGCGTGCTCGATTGCTACAGCAAAAAAGTGGTCTTCTCAACGGATTAGAAAAAAAGATATGTTAAGACTAGTTCTGTTCAGTGCGACAGACGTGCTGTCAGAAGGTGTTTGAGCTCAGAAACAACTGCGCGAGTTGAGAGAAAGAGACCATAGGATGCTTTGAACGTGAGCGCAGGTCAGAACTTTGTAGTGAGAAAAAATCTCGCTCGTGTTGACGTTCAACAAGCCATACAGTAGCGTGACCCACCATGATGCTTATCGCTGGTTTCTCTGGAGTAATAATCTCTTCCTAGGCCGCCCAGCTGAGATACCTCACTCAACTTGCCGCTATAGCAGACGATACTGCGGTGCTCTCAGGCTCTACAAGTAAAGGGGCCTCCCTAGCCAAAGTGTTGAGAGATTGTGTGTCAGGACAATTGGCTTATCCCAACTAGAAGGCCTGTCACAGCCTGAAAACTAATAGTAGTTACTTCTTGGTTGATGTAACATGATGTATGTATGTATAAAGGAATAAGCACTTCCTGTGTGACTGTGCTCCTGTTCTCCTGTCTCTCCAATTCTGAGCACCAAAGTTATAGGAACTTAATTGAGTTGGAAGGTCCAGCACATGACCGCACAATATGGCTCAGGTACCTCACACTTCACAGCGTCCGCAGTCTCCAAATACTTCCCCAGAACATCAGTTTACTACAGCAGTGTCCAAATGTTAGGGAGTGTGCTTGCTGCTAGTGCTTGCTGCTATTACAGCATTTCAGAGTACCAGTGGAAGGTTCATCCCAAACCCAAGGAATGACTCTGGTCTCGATCTGCCATTGATGTATCAAACAATGCCAACGCCAACTCGGTTTGCACAAGTCAAACCACTTACCTTTGAAGCTGCTGAGCAAGCCTAACCACATCCAACTTTCAATGTAATGAATGAAGCATGAACTGGTTTCGTGCTCGAAAGTCAAGGCAACGAGGTCAAGGTGAATGGAAGGCTTAAGGCCTCGGCTAGGACTACTGATACCCATCACCAAAGACCAGGATGACTACTCCACATGGTTTATCAATGAATGGTACTCAAGGAACTAGGGCAATGCTATAGTCCCACATCCTGGGATCAGAACCTTCCAGAACATTGTTCATGTCAGCTCAAAACAGCCTATTAAATTCAAGTTTCCCTTTTGACTTACTTTGGGAGACTGCTCTGCTCTCAACTAACCCAGATGATCAGAGCAACGCCTGAAGCCGTGGAGTGTGTCAGCACCTACAGCAGGGATCGCTCATGGAATTCTATCTAAGCATTGATATTCTCTTGAGAAGATTCAGCAGCAGCAAAACAAGCACAGCCAGCGTTTAGTTGGTTTGGATTTTGACTCCATTTAGGGCCTGCTGAGAGCCTTTTTCATAGGTAAAGTGGTGAATCTGGTGCTTGAAAACACCCTGTTCAGATCTACTGGGGGAAACATCGAGTCAATAGTCCAGTCCGACACAAGGCACTTCAATCCACACACATCAGCTTTGTGCCACACGTTCACAATTACCCATGATGATATAGAAAGTTTATGTCCACACTCTCCAGCTAGTGATACAGACTGAATCATAATGCACAAGCGGTTTTTTCTCCATCCATGTCACTCCGTACCCCAATGGTTTGGCCTCCAAACACAGCCATACAAACTCCTCCTCCTAATCACTTGTAAATTGCACAAAACATGTATATACAGTCTGATTTTGTTTTGTAGTACAACATTTGTATCCTAGTCTGAGATTCTTCTCCTTCCCATGATGGTCTGGCATCCATTGCATGGGAGATCCGACAGGGATTCGTCTCTGCATGCGTCAGATCCCTAAGCAAGGGCCTGGATCCAAACATGTGGCTTACCACTCACTGGCATGTCAGGGGGTGCTCAGGCCCTTGCGTACATGAGCATGAGACTAGTAGTACGTTGACATCATGAGTGTGAATTGAAGCTTAGATTTTCGGTCATAAATACGGGGCTGCTGTGGTCTCAAGTGGAGTTGACAGCACCTGGTGGCTGCGTTTGTGCAGCTCCATCCACTGCCATCAATCAGACATGTCTCGGATGTGGCAGAAGAATGTTGCGATCTCCAGTGGTATCTAGCAGAGTGTTGATGTTTCTGGACAGGTTCTAGACTGATCTGGTGAATTGATTTTCTCAAAAAGGTCACTACAGTGGTCGCTTTGCCCCCTTTTCGGCAGAATTGTCTTGTTGCTTGGGTGCTCTTGCACACTGCTTCCTGGGGGATCTTGCAAGAGATCTCTGCGCTCAAGAAAGGCTTTTCTGTTTACTCCATTGGGCCTGGAGTGCTCCCCATGGCTGGTGCTCGTACGATTTGCAGATCAACACCCTCAACTACTCATATGATGTACTGCGTGCTAGCTCTTTGAAACAGTGCACTGTGGTCTTGAAATCGTATTTCAGTCCAGCACGCCCGTAGAAGCCTATGAGTGCTCTGAGGTGTGTGTAGTCTGAATTCCTGAACATGCGTCAGATTCATGGATGGCAATTCCCGTCGACGCTGCCTGCTTAACAGTACAGTTGAAACAGCCACCAGCACTCCATCGCAGCTTTATCGACTGTAATTTTCCGCTCACTATGGTCAAGGCGTTACTTGTGGCCACAGTGACCAGAGCCCGGTGCTTGCATGTTGAGGAAACGTAACATCCAACCCGTGCGAGCGCTTTCGAACATCTTGAACATGGTAAACGAGCATTGGCGCTCCAGGATAGGCTAACAGAGAAAGCTGAAATGGAGCACAGTGTACTATGGACAACCAGACTTTCCATGAGCAGGTGATAGAGTATTTTGGACCTTCATTTGGGGCAGCTCTATCATGCATACTCTGCGGCCCTTTTCGTGCAAGTGCTCTGCATTCACCTTCAGCCACAGTACCGCTTCATCACAGGTGCGATTAGAGCGAATTCAGGCATCAAACCAGCGAGCATGCAGTTGACTCAACCTAAACTTGAAGCAAAGTTAATCAGACGACGGAAATGAAGCTCCTTGCTGGAACCCATGGCCAATCATGCGAGCTGAAGAACCAAAAAATCGTTGGAAAATTAACCTATTGCCCCCAATCGAAGCCAAACTAATTTCTTTGCACACTAACCGCACAAACCTTGCCTTGTCGACATTCCTACTCGCACTCACACATTCCGCTGATTCATGAATCAACTTCTCTGCGGGTTTGCCTAACCTACCGTACGATTCAATACTAAATGGC
>JAULKQ010016793.1:0-10515 GCA_032356285.1 Smithsoniella earleae | reverse complement strand
TTCCAAATATTTCAACCACTGACCTGGTATACTTAACCCAAGTATGAGATCTGGCGTATGCATCACCAGATTCAAAGTACAGCCAAGGTATTCAAGCTCATAATAATATTTACCTGACCTGAAACATGAGGCTCATCAAAAATAGTTTCCCACTTGTAGATTAGGAGACGTATGAAGAGGTATAAAAATTGTTGATCAATAATTGAAAAGTGTTACCTATTCTGCGTCGTGTCTGCTCTTGAACGGTTTCAGGTCGATTTTCCAGTTCAGTTTATTTCAGCACAATATTTCACAATATCTGGCCAAATGTTGAGCCATTGCAGGAAGAGCAAATCTTCAACATTCGCTTCATTGTTGAGTCAAACACGATTGAAGTTTAACTTGACAAATGCTGGTCTAATGCAACTTTATTCATTGCTCAAGCTTACAGTTGCATTCAGTACCTGAACAGAGCTATCATAGTGCACTCTACTAGGCGGATGATTGTCATCTCAGGTGTTTCAGGATACACAGGACTTGTCAATTAGACTTCTGCATCACAATTAATTGCCAGTTTCTGCACACAAGTTGGACTATTGGCAGCTAAAAGATCACATTTGAATCTTCACCAACGCTAGAACGACAATCATCTTGAGGTTTCCCAGTTGTTCTTTGCGAATGAGCTCTCAGAGTAAACTGCGCAATGCACCCAATTTTGCCAGCTGTGCTAAATCAAGAATTTTCCCAGGCTGAAGGGCACCTGAATGACCTATTATGCATATTAGCACAAACAATAAACTATGAAACTGCAGAGAAAATGTCCTTGGAAGCTTTTCTTTCCATCAGGGTGAATGAAGGTCTCACCAGAACTTTGTATATCCCGCAGCATGTGTGCAGCCACTGAGTACAAATACAATTCGTGTCAATGCGAAGTTACTAGGATAGAAACAGCTGAATACACTGGAAGTCATACATGAGTGCAGAAAAAATCGAGTGCGAGCTGAAGCATGAAGCCCTCTATGTGGTGTTCTGCTATAAAATGTTGACACAACCATCTTCGGCCTATTCAATAATTATCGTCTTCAGTGACTGAAACTGATACCTGCAATAACTTCTTTATACCAGTATTGTTCGGAAACTGGAAGCGCGCACAACTTTTGCACGACGTACAATTTCATATGAAAGGCACGTTCATAAACAAGGGCAGGACTTACGATAGTCGAGTTCCTGAGCCATGCCTCCGCACAGATGCAATAAATACCAGGATACTAACTCAAATGACCCGTATCCGTATTCTACGTTCCATGTGCTCCACGTTACTGCAGAATTACGAGAACTGTCAGAACTTGCACTGCGAGAATGAGAGAAATGTGGCACCTGGAGGAAGAGAATTATTCGCCATATTGATTCGGAGCGGGATTCTGCCTAGCTTAAAGATGCCGGTACGCATGGGTCATTATAGCGTTGAACTCTGTCCGACACATCTGTTCAACAAGATATACTATTTTTCACGATAGTTTGTGCATTCAACCATAAAGGGAAATTCAAGCACTGCCTCCCATGTCCAAGAAGGTACGGCGGTGAGCAAAGCTTGGGTCAGGACCTGTATCCAACACGGTCAACGCTCCGCTTGCAAGCCTGTAAGATAGGTTAGAATTAGTTCCAAATCCAAACCCTCCCAGTCTTGCACAAAAGCTGAACATCAGCATTCACTTGTGATGTAGATATCACGGGTCAATGCATTTGATTCAGGGTCTACAAGGGGTATTAACTGGCTTAGTGCTGAAGCGCCACCGTTTGCGCTCGTCTACATTGGCTGAAATATGATTTATGTTTGCTGATAACGTCTAACATTCGAGTAACGACACTCATTTTGCAACTACTGGTGTTATACGTCGTAAAAAAGATAAATAGCGCAAGTTTTCAGGCACAAGCAGACACCCATTGGACGTGTGCCATTAGCTGTAGCAACTGCTGGTCTCCTGGCCATCTATGGATTCAATTGCAGTGTAAATAATATATTTTAAGATCTCAGGGTTCGACAGGAGCTCGGGGCAAGACGATGATGTGAAGCTGAACAAGCATATTCTTTGATAAACCACCGTAGTAAGGCGACACTCTCAAGACGTGCAGCTTCACTACTGCGATCACCAGGATTGAATGGACGAACTGGTTGATGACATAGTCGATGGGCTGACGAAAGAGAATCAACGTCAAACAAAGGTGTGTGGAGCCATGAGATTCCAACTGTGCTAGCCGACGTGTAACCTGTTGCGGATGCATTGCAGGCAGCTGCCAAAACACTATTTCAGCATGCTGATGATGAAAATTTTTTAAGGTATCTTGACAGTCGCATTGTGGCTCCCAGTGAGTCGGTCCGATACAATGGGGATGATGAACCTCGGGCTCCATGTACGAACACTGCTGCTTGATACCGTGCCCAGTACTGTTGTGCACATTGGAAGGAGAAGTATCTATTCTAGAGCAACTACGGTTTGTATCATGTTCCCTATTGCGAAGTCTGGAAAGCCAGTGTTGCACCGGGGTCCCCATGTCATACAGATGCAACCAAGGCCTGCTATATAAATCCCCAACAAAGGCTAATAATGTTCACGTAACATTCGCTTGAATATCGTCGTATAAAAGCAAGTTGGCGTCTGCGCAATGAGCCGTTCATAGGTTGACTCGAATCTCCCTGATGTTTGCTGCGCGTGCTTGGCATTTCAACTTGATATATCGTAAAATCCGTTACTGAATGCCTTCTGAGCACCACCCATACTAGGCTGTTAACAGCCCAGTGCAAATCAATCTGGTTGAGGGACAAAATGTACAGGAGAACAGGTGAAATACATCTCATTTGAGCACACCGAGCAGTTTTGTAATACAGTGACATGGGTGTCTCAGCAGAAAACCATTAAGTTTATAAACAGAACCTCACTTGTACACATGAATTTGAATCTGTCAGGAGAAGTATTCTGTGGCCCTGGTAAGCTACCTGAAATTCACATAACCATTAGTTTGAAAGCACATAGGTCCAAGCAGTACGAGTGCAATCACGTAAAGGAGTTTTCAAGTTGTAGCTTTCAAGTCTCAGCACACATGGAGGCCTTCTAAACAGTTCTTGAAAAGCCAAAAGTTTGTTGTTCTGCTGTGACTGTGTTGCAGCATACAAGTGGCTGTAATGACCAAATGCAGGGCGTTCATGGCCTGGAGTTATGCGAGCGTTGCTGACAGCATGTGAAGTAGAGCACCACGCATTGACACAGGCAGCTAACCATGCCAAGTCCAGAGGCAAAAAGGCACCAGAGAGCTTCCTTCACAAGCCTTTCCGGGTGTTTGTGGCGTCAGCTACAAGACCACAGAGGTCACATGCACCGCTCTCACGAGTAGCGTATCGGATCTTCCGGCACATTGCAGCATGTCTCACCACTACACCTCTCTCATCTGAAGCAGGTAGGTACCACTTTCTTGCCGCCCCCCTGCTCGCTTTGCGCACCGCAGGAATCTATTATTCTTAAGTTTTCATCTAGTCCGTGCTGGGGCTTGGCTGATTTTTCCTTCCTGCTGTAGGTGATGCATACTCTCGTGCCCTGTCTTCCATGGTATCCTCCCCGGCGCTCACCCCACTCTGCAGTTCCTCCGATCTTTGTGATCTTGTTAATGTATACTGCAGAGAAGTGCACAGCATGCTGGGTTTACAAGGGGATTCAGTCGAAGTGTGCACGCAATTCGCGGGCGGCAGCCGTATCGTCCCTGCGTCTTCAGAACTCATCAAGCGGTTGAAGAGCCTAGAAGAGATCTTAACCATCCCAGCCACCCTGGACTCGCCATCCATGGAGCGCCTTATCACAACAATCAAAGCTCTCTTTGGTACACTGACAGGTAGGCACGGCGAGCATGCGTTAGCGAAGGCAGCAACTGGGTGCCTTGTCAACTTTTTCACCTTTTTTGGACCAGAAGTGTATTCACAGTGTGCCCAGGTACTTCACAACCGTTCCCGTTGCAAAGCCTTTCCTACATGTGCGCGCTGCACCTTCCCCTTTGATGGAGCTTGCTTGATATCGATATTGTTGTGAAGTGGAAACTATGAAGAGATATGAAACAATTAGGTTGGCTTATTGTGCTGTGCAGCTGTAGATGCTGTGGTCAAGCAATGTTCAAATTGACCCTGTACAGTGGATGAGCAGCAGTTGTCTCACTCTATGGCACTCACGTCAGCAGTGATGCTAGTCATGCCTGAGGAGCTTACCTTGTGTCAGACTCCCTCCATATATTATGGTTATTTTGGTTGATGCATCTATGTGTAGAGCGATTTGTTCAAACATAATCAATCAGTAAATGCTTTTGCATGCTGTGCATCTCTGTGTCTTTGTAAAGTGCTTCCTTACTCTCCTGGATGCCTGAGTCATAAAGAGTACTGAATTCAATTATATAGTTCTAAATGTGCGAGAGTGCATCTCAATTTAGTTCCATATTGCGATTTGGAGTAGGTTGAAGATGCCACGTGCACAACTCGTTGCAATTACTTGAGGCCTACTCTCTTATTCAGCTAAGTATAGAGATGGTGGTAATGGCCGTAAGGGACTCACTATACTGTCTGCCTTGTTAGGTTCACCCTGGTTCATAATCATGCTTTGCACCTGAAGTATGAATACCCTGTGATATTGGTCACCTCAAGATGGGTGAGAAACTGCCAGTCGTCCTTGTATGGAGCGTACTAGTGCAAGATTACATGCATTTTTTTTGAGTGAATACTCGGAGATGACAGGTGTGGACATCGTAAACTAGACTCGAGTAAGAAGTGCAGATGGGAGGAAGTCCACAGAACTCACCCTAGAGTTGTTTTTGTTATGAAGCAACATTGCATGGACGTGGAGTATGCAGATTTTTAATGAAGTAGCACCGTTTGTGAAGCTCTTGTGGACAAACGCGCTCTCTGGACTGGAGTGTCAGACGTCCGCATCCGAGCGATACTTATGCGAGCTCGTACTCGTACTGGCGTATAGGCTCAATGCCGTAAAAGAAGCACACCGTTTCATGGTGTGTGATCCACTACTTTTCTGGTCATTCACCGTCAACAGGTCAGCTGCTTCGGTTACGAATGTTGCCCATCACAATATTTGGTATCGGAGACACCACTGCGCATTACACTTGAGTGACTGTATTCCAATAAGCATCATATATGCTGTAATCGCTAAATTGCGACGCTCTAAACTCAGTTAGCAGCCATCTATGTCTACGTGAACCGTAAATCCATGGCGACGAAGGCCTCGTCACGAGCACTCTAGGACGATCTCCTTTCCGACTCTGGTGTAATCTTTGCAACATCCGACAATATTAGACTGTAGTTAACTTCGTTTTCTATATCCTGGGATATGACGGCAGCAGTGCAGGATTTTTGGGACATGATTCGAAGAGAAGTGGACCTTCTCACCACCCCCGAGGCTCCGCACACATGTATGTACGACACGCACGCATCTCCACACCGTATGGGAGACCAAGCATCCATCGTTGTTAAAGCTGCCGCGATGCACGTCTTACGTCAGCTTCAGGCAGCAAGAGCGCCAGCAAGTAGTATGGTCCTCTTAGTCTTCAACTTGTTACAGTACATGCCAAATGAGAGCAGTTTGGCTTGTGTCAGGGCTGCTAAGACAATACAATGCTTTGACTAGCTGTAGATGGTTTTTGAACATGATTGAATACTTGATATGTAAGATATCTGCCTTCAGGTAACTGTCATCCAGGAGTATCTCGAGACAAGCCGGAAATCATCAACAAGGTGTTGGAGGCTTCACACAGTCAAGGATCATGGCTGTGTGTAATGGCTTATCTAACATGTGAGACCCCGCATGGCCCTCAATGGTGGCACTTGGTTGGGTTGGCCGAGGCTGCATGTGAAGCAGCAGAGGCTGCTCTAGCACAAGTTGACCACAGGAGCTATAAACCTGACCAGGACAGTCTGTGGGTTGCTGTGTCATGGGCTCTTCTCGCAATTGAAGGCGTTGCTTCAGTGGCATGGGGCATACCACTATGTGACAGGTACAGTGCTTTCAAATTGTGCACAAGTCACTCACCATAGCGTGCCAATATCACCATCAACACCTGGCTTGAATGTGTGCAAGATGAGTTGCAGGAAGTTGCTTTTTATTGGAAAATCTAGCGCCTGTAGAGAGCGGACAACTGTATTCTAGTATTCTTATTGTTGACCTTAACATCAAACTCGCACTAGTGTCTGTTATTGCGATAATCCGGTCTTTCTCAGCATGGGGAGGTCATCCAAGCTACAGCTCACTTGGATGTACACAATATGCCAGTATAGATGTATGATACAAGCAAAAAGAAAACACCTACTATAGCTCTGGTTTCCAGAGTAGCACTGTTGATGAATATTCATTTCTGCTTAGATGTATTGCAAGCACGTTGAGGCACAAGCCTTTGGGAAGCAGGACCCCTGTCATCACAGATGCTCAGGCACGGCAGAAGCTCCACTGGCCCAGGCAACTGGGCAAGCACCTGCCGTGTATAAGAATCGGCCAGCTGATCCGGCTTGTGGTGTGCTCAGTGCTTCGTGTGCCACTGACTGATCACACTTCGCCGGGAACCAACCCTTGCCACCCTGCCCAAGGTGAAGGCGACCAGCTGCACCAAGGGAGCAAAGGGGCAGGCACAAGTACTCCAGGAAGTGAGCATACCAGTGCAATGCTTGCTGCTGCATGCCGAGCACTGTGGCTTCAAGCTGTTGTCTTCCAGAGACACCTAGGGCCTTTTGATTCCTGTGCCAGCGATGATCGCTTCTTCCAGCTTCTAGAGATTCTAGTGGTATGTATGCAACCTGCCAGTGTGATGACTTAAACACACAAGTTTCTCTCGACATTGAGCTCATCCCTTGCCCGTTCAACGAGGGTACCTTACAGAGTATTTTGTGCAGGATCCTTGCAGCGATGACCAGCAACAGCTGTCTGGATTGAGCCAACTGCCTCACCAGGCAGTGTCTACACAGAAAAAGCACCGTGCAACTGGCAAACTCAACCTTCACGGCCCTGTTTGGTTTCAGACTGTAGACGACAGCGGATTCCAAACAATGTGTGGCTATTCAGTGCGCAGTCACGCCCTGCTCGCTGCCATTGTTCAACATCATGGAGAGCAATCGCTCATCTAATGTGGCAAGACCATGGCACATTTACGTTTTACTGCATGCTTCCATCGCTGCTTTACAGCGCCACCTGTGACTCAACCGACCTCCCTTGTGCAGGATGTCAAGCAGGCCGCACTTTCAGCTCTCGCGAATCGCTGCTTTGCTTTGCACAGTTTGAGTGCATGTGTGGGAAGCACTCTGCGCGCCTGTGTCCGCGGTGCCTGCGTGCTCCCAAATGTGCCCGTCCTTGTCAGGCTGGAGAACCTGCTGGTCTGCACAGGGCTCGTGGACAGCGCTGCAGGTGTTGCCAGCGAAGCTTCTCTGCAGAACAATGCCCTTGTTCGGAGTATCCTTGAGGCTGCTGACCAGGGCGTTCCGTACTCGCATCTGCACAGCTCTGAAGACAAGGGTTTGATAAGTGATGTCAGATCGTTGAGGGCTCAGAAACTGGGCTCAGGCGTCCAAGCAAGACATACTGGGGTCAATGGACCCTGGGCTTGCTCGGATACAAGAGTCCTGTCAATAGACGCTTTGGTACGTACAATATTTTACATGCGCTGCTGTGAAGTATCTTTGTTTACAGGGTTAACTTGCTGTACTGTGTGCACTTGGAGTTCAGGTGCCAGACACAGTTGCACCTCCTGAACGAGCTGGCAAGGAGACGTGGGTTGCTCACCAAGAGCTAGAGCAACCTCCTCGTCATTCCTTGGATATGGCAAGAATATTCACGAGCTACAGAGAGGAGTTTGCTTTGCTTGCTGAAGTACTATGTGAATTGCTCTCTACTGCTTCGTCTCCTCCTTCGGGGCAGGGAAACTTGTTAAATGCACTGCAAGGGCGCCAGAAGACACCTGGCGGCTCCCATGCAGACATGTGTGCACTGCTGCATGCCTGTGGACTGGCATCGGCCACCATGCTTGCCGTGAATTGGTGTGCATTGTTCGATGGGCTAACAGGTAAGATAGCAGCTGTTGGGATGTGCCAACTGACAATCACCATTCGTATTGAGCCTGGCCTCATTGTCTGTCACCTCTTTTCAGCCAATGACAGGCAGACAAGTTATAATGTCCTGTTCTACATTGTGCTTTTTGGACAAAGAGACGCATTTTACTTGTACAGGTGAACTGTGGTGCAGGCGTGAGTGTGCTGTCAGCCTATAATCGAGACAGCCAACTTGGTAAAACTCTTGCTTCTGCCTTACAAGTAGCTCTAGTGCCACCAGCAGATCCAGACAGCTCAGTGTATTCCACAATCCTCACTGCGATAGCATCAGCCAGTCAAGCACTTGTACCGCCTGCACCACAGTCCATCCCTGCGCGCTCCCCAGGCTCTAGCACTATCTCCAACACACCAACCCCTCTGCATGCAGCCCAGGCACCATCACCCTCAATGCACACAGCATCATCTAGTTCCTACTCGTTCATTTTCTCAGATCACCCTTTAGCAGTTGATGTTGTATTACAAGGTAACTCAGCTCACAAGGGGGCACAAGTACGGCAGGGATCATATGAAGACAACAGCGGCTGCCCCCCACGCTTGAGCGCTCCTGTTGTCCAGGCACTACATGTGCTAATGTACTCACTGAGCAGGCTAGCCCAAGTTAAAGCAAGCCCAGACCGGTGCTCTGGGGAGTCCGCTCACAGAGGTCTATGTGCTGCTCTGCATCGCTCTGTAATCAAAATCTATGATGAACTGTACAACAGGTATAGGCACTTCCCGTTTTCACACCCTTCACAATGAATGAAGCTACATGCAAGGATGCTGGCTCACAACGTGCAGATTCATTGTAACTGGGAATCTTCAGAAAACTGAATAGTGCATCCCGGGTCCACGCAGGGCGTGACACATGACCTTTGATGGCTGCAAGAGTGTACAGTTCTGTTAAGAGTTGCACAGTGTTAAAAATATACAAGCTGACTCAGACCAGACTCCATGGCGAAATCGTCCAATTTGCATCAGCTTGGGATGCTCAACAGATCTCGCTTTCACACATACACATCACAACATCCCAATCTGTGTTATAATGCCAACAACAACACCTCCAAATTTGGGTGCCTGCGCTTTCCTTCACAGCAGACAGAAGTGCGTCATAGTAGGGTGGGTGGGATATTGCTCCTCTATCATTTACAGTCATTTGTTATAGAGCAGGGTGACCTGAGGCTATCACAATTGTTTCTACTTCCTACTTCTTTTTGCAGAGCGTCAGAGCCACTTCCAGTTCAGGTTGAAGATGAGTTTCTGGCACCACGGCCAGCTAAATCTCGAAGAGTTGATAAAGACGCCAAGCCAAGGTCCAGCACAAATCAGCTCATTAGCTCGCACAGCAGATTGCTGGCGTTGATGGCAGCAGTTGCGAGGAGTGATCCTGCCAGTGCTGTGAAGTCTCTGACAAGAATCGTTGATTGGTTGTCAGCTACGTGCTCGCAGCCAGGGCGGTTTGTTTTTGTGCCTCCGGTGGAATGTGTTATAGCACTAGCCAAAACTGCTGCTGCTGTGGGAGCGTCGAGCCAGGATGAAGCTGCCTGGCAGATCATGCTGGACATAATATACCACGAGGAGTTTGGCTTAGCTGCCTGGAGCCCAACAAGTCTGCACGTATGCTCGCTGGCGTTGATTCTCTCCTTGAAACGGGGAGGACAACTAATATGTACCAACCCAAACACCACAATTGTCAGACATTCTCAGTAGAAGTGTTGTCATGCAGAGCTTGTTCAGACCTGCACACTCACCACCATTCACATACAAGGATTAACGTTGACATGCAATGTACGACTGCATAGAACACAGATGTCACTATCATCCAGAACAGTTGGTGCCTGATAGCATTCCCTAACTGTATTCTAGTTAGCAGAGGGCTACCAGGAGTCCCTGTCTATGTTCCTAGCAAGCCTTCAAGTACAAGGGAGCCAGGTACTCACACAGATCATGATGATCTGGCTTCAGCATCTCGACATCTTCTGTATCCAATCTATTTTTGCATATAACTTTCATGAATATTTCTCAATTAACGTACTGATGGCTGGGATACACTGGTCTGAAGTTTCGACACATGGAACAGAAACAGTAGTAGAAAAACTGCAAGATGAATCTTTACACAAGTGGAGTGCCATGGGTTATTCTCAAACTAGTTATCGATTTTAGCTGGATACTACCCCCATGTTCATCCTGTAAAGCTGTATGGTGATCGTGGCGTGGTTACTATCATTTTCTGAGCCTCATGATTGAAGTATGGCCATAGTTGATCAATGAAGCGCTCTGTATGTGCTTGAAAAGGGGGAGCTACGACGTGCTTTGCAGCCACTTACTTTGAGTTTAGCTTCCAAAGTGTCTCACGCTTACCCAGAAAACTGGGTTTGCCAGGTTTAATTGTAGAAGCATCCATTAGAGCTTCAGGTATGAGA
>JAULKQ010016771.1:0-10520 GCA_032356285.1 Smithsoniella earleae | reverse complement strand
AAAAATTAATATTATCGCGTTACCCGTTACCCCACTTGTAATAATAATTGTAACAATCCGGCGTGATTTCGAAAATGTTGAGGGGTAACGTGCGTCATGGATCCGGCGAAGGTATTAATTTACTACGGTATTGTTTTCTGCCGTTTAGTGCTGAATCGTACGGTAGATTAGGAAAACCAGCAGAGAAGTTGATTCGTGACTTAACGGAGTGTGCGAGTGCCGGTAGAAATGCTGACAACGCACAATTTGCGCGCTTCGTGACAAGGAGATTAGTCTGTCATTGATTAGGGGCAGTAAGCTTATATTCCAGCGGTTTTCCGGATCTCTAGGCCATAGGATCGGCCACGGATTTCGGCAAGTTCCGTCTTATGATTAGACTTGCATAAAGTTTCGGTTGAGTCAACTGCATGCTCGCTGGTTTGATGACTGATATTGCTCGCTTTACTTGCATCTGTAAGCAAACGTTAGGGCCCGTTCAGATTGAGCTGGATGTAAGGGCCCGTTCAGATTGAGCTGGATGTACTCTAACTGCTGTATGGTGTAAAGGAATGGGATAATTGATTCTGATTATCAGTGTTAAGCGCATCTGTCGCCCATACTCGCCTTACCAATGTGTTCGCTATGCTTTTTTATCATCGTGCACCTGTAGACGTTGCTAGAGCCTGCACGTACCGAAACGAGCTTTCTTTCTTCAGCGCTAAAGAACGGTTTCATGCCTCGTCTCAGGACTATGGTGTAGCTCACGTGTCAACCTTTTTAATCTTCCTCGTCAATGAGTAATTGCTACTCGGGGGTACTGGGTCTGTGTAACTGGGATTGGTATGTAACAACATGTGAATCACCTCCTGCTAACCAGGCGTTGGATGGTGCAAGTAAGTACTGGGTCCGCTCATAACTGCGAAATCACACTTTCCTGGTTCGGAGAAAATACTCTTCAAAGTACTTGTACGGGCGTCGCAACGCGGAAATAGCCCACTTCAGTGTGGTATGTTAAGTAATGCCTCGGGTTCTCAGTGCTTCGGGCAAGGTACATCAAAATATCAGGAGGCTGCATCTCTGAGCCGTAAGCCTCTAAAATATAATTCAGAAATAGTTCACGGACAATATTCATCCGTCACTCTCTTGCGTTGCGCCTCTATAGCGGCAGCACATTTCCATGCATGTCAGGTGTAGGCCTTATAAATGGCAATGACTACCAACAACATGACACAACTTTGAAAGCATACTGAACCGGAGGGTAGCATCCGAACAATTTTGTGTAACTGACAATTGACTCGCTGCCTGTATTTTTAGTTGTAGTGGAAGTGATTCCGGCTTCCTTGTGCACTTATTTTCGCCGCCACTCTCAAGCACACCTGGGCTCAAAATGGCCTCCGTATCATTCAACATGTTTTAAGATGATTTGACTCAGTGTATGTGGCATCTCAGTGCTCGAGCAAGGTGCCAATTTGCCAAATACGCCCATTGCCGATAAGCGTCGCTTTCTGCTCATGGCTGATGATATTCCGCTCCAGAAGTACTCCCGGAGAGATTATCAACCCGAGCTCATGGCTACTTAAAATTTTATTATAGTTTGAAGTCTTCGGCACGGCCTGAATCGCATGCACCGCACCAAGGGGGGAATAGATTACAAATTTGAGAGGATCGAGTTCATTCCTGCGACAGCTGAAGGCCAGCGTTCATCAGTGCTTCCAGCAGAACTGAATGCAGTGACTAACTCAAAAAATGTATGCTTCTCATAATCTTTGGGTTGGCGCCCTCGTCTTTCAGTGGCAGTGTCTAGAGGACAACTCCATTGCTAGCGAAGGAGACATGTTCCTTGCTGAAAACATGGTTGCAGTATCCTGTCGAAGGAATCAGTAACCACGATTCGAAGTTTCAGGCGAATAAAGCTTCCAGGGCAACCTTTGGACGTAAAGGGGATGGAGCACCTGGAGCCGACGAAGCGATTCCGGAGTCATTAATCTCGGTATCATGGCGTACTATCAGGCCAGTCGGCGCTGGCCTGATAAATCTAGGAAACACTTGCTTTATGAACTCTGTGCTTCAAGCATTGTGCCACACTCCCCCGCTCGCGGAGTTGGCAGTTCAAGGAAGTCCGCTGCCTGGATATCAGAGAAAAGGCGATCTCGTTGACCGGCTACAATCTCACATTCAACGAGCGCTAAGCTGTCGCGGCGATGGTGCATCCTCCTCATTACGGCCATCTTCTTCGTTTGCTCCTCAAGCTCTCGCAGGAACACTCAGGCAATTGAACCGCAGGTGGCTTCCTACCGTACTTTTACTGGAAATGAAGAGCCCAGGAAGGCCAAGGTTCAACAAAAACCTGACACGTAGCTCAATACATTAGTGCGGCACAATGCCTCTTAACTACTTCAGCGTGGATGAGTGTCTTACTGACGCGAGGAGCGCATCAACAGAACTCGCACATAAATACGCTTGCGCAGGAACATGCGCATACTTTGTCATGGAAATCACATTTCCACCACTTGTTGTATGGGGTTGTGAATACAGGCCCAGGTGATGATTGCGTTTCCAATCGTGTCCAGTGCATTATTATGCTGTAGTCACTCGTGTTTACCTTTGTTGCAATACCAATTCCTAACGATGCACGAGCGTAAGTTATCAACATATTGCAGGTTTCGTTCCGGAAGACAGGAAGATGCCCACGAGTACCTTATAAGTTTGCTGGATCACCTGCACGAGGCACATCGAAAGGTTTTCAGTAGCGCTAGCCACGCCAATAGGAAATCATCCAGCCCAAAGCCCAACGCAGAGAAAGACACAACAAGAAGTTTCATCCACAGTATTTTCGGTGGACAGATACGCTCTCAGATTCGCTGTGTTGGCGTTGAGTACGAGAGTTCGCTGTACGAACCGTTCTTGGATCTCTCCTTACATATCTTCAAGTACGTCACTATGGCAGCTGAGCTCATGCGCTAGATTGATGTCGAGTCTCTGTGATATTGCACTTTCCAACCTGTAGCGTATCGCTGTGGCTTATCCTCGACGCTCGGATGCAAGCCTCCAAACCAAGGAAAATGCAAGTAGTTTCTTTTTTCCAGCTTGAACCAGCGCTGCTAAAGGTTTTCCCAAAGATCCGCAGGAAAATCATTTTTGGATGCTCACAAAGTGTGATCGCCCACTGGATGATTCCCTAAACCTGACACTTGGAATTTTCAACAGCACGCACTGAGGTATTCTGCATCTCAGCTACAAGCGCTCAATAACTTGTATCACCACATGAAAGTGAAACTCAATCGCTCGGACGCTCACGTTTGTACGGGCTACATAGTGGGATGAGTATTGCAAGCAGAACTGTTGCGAGTACTGCATAGATGTGCTCTTCATAATATGCAAGTACCAGTATGCAAACACTGGTGCTAGGTTGATAATTTATGTATCTAGAACACATGTTGTTGTTTTTGTAGCAATAGCGTAGTTAATACTCAAGGTATGTGGTTACCATATTGAAACAGTCAAAGATCAATTGTTTAATCTGCTCCCTGGCTATCACTGTAGCACTCCTATGTAGACAATCAAATCCAGAATTGATCCCACGGCCCTGATAATCACGCGCTGATACCATTGTTGAGCTCCTGGAATACGAGAACCCAGCTCTCATCATGTGGCAATCTTCTAGTCAGATATAGTTGTATTAATTAAATTGCATCGGGATTCCACTGAAGGGCGCACAGCTGCGCTACCTGGATTCTGTTTCACATTTCAACACACCCAGCCTTTCTTTTTCATGCCTTGCCTTAGAATGCTCGTCCCAAGGACTTCTTTATTCTATGTCCTCCGCTCTCAGGACCTTAGTATGTTATGCCTTTCCCTTGCATTCTTCACCTTGTTTACTGCTGTGAGCTTTGGACTCCACACCCTGGTCAATTCAATGGCCAGGCTCCCAATGGGCAGTGACAGTATGATTAATCAGCTGAGATATACTTGCTGGAACGTATGTGCTGAAATATTCTTGCAAATGAGAGTTGACTTATTCAGCCACTGCATTTAAGTTGCACACAAACACTGTCACATTGTCACATTGTCAATGCTCATCATCTGTTGTACTCATGGCTGTATGGCAGATCATAATTGTCTGCATGAGTGGTTACCAGGGGCAAGGCTGTGGATTTCAGGAAGTGTCAGCTCCCTACTCAAGGGAGTGCCAGGGGGGGTTGTGCACAGATCGGACTACTTCTGGTCTGCAGCTATTCGGGTTACACTACAGAGACCACATATATTGTAAGTACTCTATTATCTTACACAAAGAAATCTCATATCTTTACACTGTTGGGTTCTGCAAATCGCTTGACTGCTCAACTCTCTCTTGTATGGATCTCAGTCATCACACAAGTGGTTTCCAGGTGCGTTGCAATTGGCCGACTAACCTATTTTCCTGGAGCTTGTGTCAAGATGTGCTCCCGTTACCATATGTAGTCCTCCTGCACGGTCATCTGCTTGAATTAAGTAGTGCCACACCTGTAAGGGGTATGAATGGAAAATCAGAAGCTTGTGTATGTGGTATGACATTTGTGGGCAGCACCAATGGCTGTCATTTGTTGTGGCTTTATGCAGACATTGACCACATCTTGTCTTATCCCCCAGTACGCAAGTAAACATTTTTGCATGCAGTATATATAACATTCCTTTAATGCCTTGGTTTGTTGTTGTTGAGTTGGAAAACTGCAAAAATGGGTTCCGTGCCCATGCATAGAATGCCAAGCAATTGTAGTTGCTGCATCGCTGAAAAACGTCTTTCTTGGGCCATCAATTATGGCTTGACGAATTCAACCATGCTGCAGACATGATGCCCTCATTTGGATTTCAAGAACGTGGATCAGAGATTGCGCCATTGAAGCTCTTTCATCCAAGTCAGCTTGACTGTTTGCAGGTGTAATACGTTACATCAGGCCCTGGATAGGTTTCATTCCACAGAGGTGCTTGACGGAGATAACAAGTATCGATGTCCTTTGAATGGGCGGCTCATGCGGGCACACCGCTCTTTATCAATACAAGAACCGCCTAATGTCCTCATTGTGCACTTAAAGCGGTTCGAGTACAGTGCGTTTGGGAAAAAGGTGTCTAAGCACATTCAGTTTCCACTTGAGTTGGACCTGGCACCGTATCTCCATGCTTCTGCACCCAAGGGTAACCACAGGTACAGTAGTACTAGCTAGCAGCATTTTCGTTTCCAATTCCATCTCTCTGCAGATGCTTTGCAGTATTGCATTCAGCCATCGAAGTTTTGGATCAACTTGCAACGTTATTTGGCGGTTCTGTCCTGTTCTGCATTACCACTTGAAGCAAGTAATATGTATGATCTTCTGTGTACTGCAGGTACGATCTTGTTAGCGTGGTCGTCCATCACGGGAGAAGCACTTCCGCTGGCCACTATATCGCGTACGTGAAGTCGTCCACTGGCGTATGGCACCTCGCAGATGACTCTAGCGTCGCAACCGTGCGGGTAGAGCAAGTTTTGAATCAGCAGGCATACATCATGGTTTACGTGCGGAAAGAGCCTCGAAACTGGCGCCTGCCTTCCAGCAGCAAGCCCAATAGCAATGGTAAACGGGTTAAGAGCAACGCACCACATAATGGTAAAGAATCTTTAGAAACTCCAAGAAAAATTCCCAAAAATGGGGTTATCCAGACAGTTAGTACACCCCGTGAGAGGCTTGAAAGGGACACTGAGAAGCCTGAGCTCGCATCTGCCCCGTCGACTCCCCAGCTAGTGAAGGAGCTTGTACAGGACGCTCCCAAAGAAAATGAAACCACTCGTTCGAAAGAGGAGCCTGCGGATGCAAGCGGTACTAAAAGTAGTGCGGGATGTTCCCCTCGGAATGTCGAACCGAATGCCCAGTTTTCGTCACCCAACGTGCAGTTGCCGCTAAATGCAATAGAAGGAGCAGAGTTGCCTTGTACTGGTACGGACTTTTCAATTTCATCTAGTCGTCGCTCAAGAACCAGTCGTAGGTCTTGCGCTCCGTCGTATTTGATGCATTTCAGCGGGAAGATTGGCAGGCTGGATGTCATGCGCATGCATCTCCTCCACAATAACGCTGTTCGTGTTAAGAGTGCATCTAAAGTTGACTCCAAAACGACCTTAGCTAGCCCAACTTTCAAGAATGGCTGCAGTATTTCAGTTTCAGGCACTGATGCTGATGGTAATCGGTGTCGTCGAGAGGTGCATGGCCATTCCATGGTGACTAGATCGCGCAGACTTGCATCCAAAGAAGCTAGTGTAGACGTAGACAATCGTGAGTTGCAATCTTGTAAGGCGGAGAACGATGATGCTGGAAAGATAGTTTGCGAGCAAGGTAGTGAAGCAGCTGACTTAGCAGACAAGGGCAGTGCATTACCCAGCTCAAGTAAACCCGGCGATAGTCAAGTTGATGAATGTGGACGTGGTGTGAAACGGATATGCGGAGAACAGAATCTTGCTAAAGTTCTTGGGATTGAGGGGCGCAGCAACGGTGCCCTCGGCGTTGGCACATGGGATGGTGAGAATGAAGCAGCTAATTGCGTGATCAGAGAACCTAGGATGAACTTACCAGATGAATACGACGAGGAGTATGATCGTGGCAAGGTGAAGAAGGGTCGAAAGCGAGGCGCAATGATTGCCCCCGGGAAAGACAAGTTTGTGAAGCAGGCTATGCAGGCTTGTTCGGCAGACACGTCAAGAAGGAAAAATGGTCTGCGTAGTTGTCGTGGAAGGTCGGTGCCTCGTCACTCGCACGGTCAAGGGCGGCAGTCCAGGGGAGTGAACAAACGCCGTCGTTGATCACTCGACAGGGCATAGTACTGTAAATTTCTTGGCCTAGGGCTCTTTTCTGGTCCATATCTGCGTACCCTGCCATAAATGTTGTTTGTTAGGTCTTCTCTTCAACTTGACCCCCCTTGTAGTTAGTGAACAGTTTTGTGATGTTCACAGATGGACATTGGCTTCTAAGTCACAGCCTGCACGTCTGTAACGCATCTCTCACTTCTGAAAAGACGTTGATTCGCCAGGGGTTCGCAAAAGTAATGCATCAAAATGATATCCATTCTTTTCTTTTAGTAAACCGTTCTAAAATGCTATTCACATAGTGCAAGCTCTTCTTACTTAGTTGAGACTTTTATTCAATGGACTACAATCTTGAACATTGATAAGCCTGGCAATGGTGTGGTTAAAATAACCTGACTAAATTATATCCACCACCCTCCTCTTTCTCACTTCGAAGTGAAGAGACAGGTCGTGAACTCATAATTGTTTCTACCCAGTGAAATGCCTAGCAATGTTCATGGCACTCGGCTATCAGGCAAGAAGTAATCACAGCTCACTACTGGTCAGGGTCTCGTCCAGGTAACCATACATTGAAGGCATAGTCTTGCAGGACACCCTGCTCTCCCACAAAAGCACAAAGTACATGCACAATCGGTCTATTACTATCCCCACACGACAAGAGCAACAATTCTGATGTGGTGTGATAAGCAGCACTAAGAGCGTGGGTGAGCGACTTTGTCTGCACCTCTGCTCTAGGGCACTTATCTGCATCCAACGCACAAAGGCCTGAGAACCTCTCGTCTGAGGTGCTCCCTGCTTGTTGTGACCCGCCACCTTTCTCCGGTGGAAAAATCTCCAGCGTCCGCACTTCCATGCCTTGTACTTTGTACTCTGATTCTACCTGGATGATGTGTTTGAAAAACCTCAGCCTCAAACAGTGGGATCCAAAAACAAGGTGTTTAATAATTGGGAACACCATCATGTAACAGGATATTTGTATCGCAAATCTATATATAACGTCTAACTCTTACTTTGATTTGGTCCGATCACGTGGAACATGGAAACAGTAGCCAATTACTTCGAGACTGATTCTATGACTGTATCATCCTTGTGGCCACTCTTTGACTGGGACATTGGCTCCTAGATGGTATACAAGAATATCGCATGGTCAGAAGTGATCATCTCAGGCAACAGAAGATATTGCATGGGAGACCGTTTGAATAGCTCCACTTGAGACTACTATACTGCTCTTCATGGGGAATACATATTCTTTGCCAGAAACACTTCTCAGGGTTCTGAAATCTAAACATGAGTGGCATCAACTCACAGGAATCCATACAGTTACATCTGACCGTTCTGGCATACCTGGACACTTGACTGTGTCCAGATTCAATTTCCAGTTGTGTACAGCATTGCAGCACCTTCTGGTTTCCTTCAATCTAAGCCACCAACTGGCTACGATCAGAGTATTGTGATGATATTGTCTACTATACATTGTTTTGACGGTGTGCATGTTCTGACCGGCATTGCGCGTAAAACGTCAGAACTCTCGTAGCCAGCAGTCTCGGGTAAGGTGCGCTAAAAATACCGAACAAATATGGCGAAGAAGTTTCTTGTTGCGATACTTACCTGCATGTGGAGTTCACCGCCCCGTGAAGTGAGTATGTGGACAAACGGAACGTCCTTAGCAACAATTTGTAGCATGGACTGCACTTGGGGTACGTGCGAGCCGATGCTGAGGTACCATTCGTGGAGCGTCATGTGCTGAAGGAAGTCCATAATCTCGTCAATTTGCTTGCTGTTCAGTGGCTTACCGACGAGAGGTACTTCTTGGACGCTAGAATGTTCCAACCCCTGCATAACACCCGACTAAGTCGTAGGTCACGGATGCAATTCCACGTGTTGTGCCGGAAAACGAGCGGCGTGAGAACACTGTGCCTCAGTGTACGCGTTAAGGATAAAGAAAGCAAACGTTGACAAAAATGCTTCATCGATAACTGTGAATATAAACAGACGAAACTATGTAAAATCAGTGCTACTATTAAGCAAAAGGGTGTTTGAATGGGTGGAAATAACACCTTACAAATGAAGCGCAGAGCTGGTTGGCGAGTCACCTCACCCTTTCGACTGTCCCCTCCTGAGACAGGGATAGTTGTGAGTAGCATCTGCAAAGAGAACCTGAATGCATCGGAAGCTGATGCGCACACGTAGACGTGCTACTTCGTCTACAGACCTTGAATTAGGAACAAAGAAAATTCTAAAGATGTAGTCAATCAAGCTACAATCAGTGGCCAACGAACCTGGACATGCTCAGCCAGCATAGAGTTGGCTGTCGAAAACACCTTGATCAGAAGCGCAACGTGTATACTGAAAGCAATCGTATTTTCTTTGTTTGCCTGAATTATGAAGTTTGAAAATATAAACTCCTGCAAATATGTGCATAAAGTAAGAAATATCTTTTCTGCGAATGTTTGAACTTTGTATGTATGGATGGTTTTAACTGCAGAACGCACAGATGGAAGCTCTAGTTTTACAAAGCAGCCTTCTGTACCATCCTCATCCTTCTGAATCACCATGACCTGGTCTGGTTGGAACAGGAAGGTCGCTGTCTTGGCCATCCGTTCCAGAGCAGGTAAGAAATCTGCTCGCAAGGTGGTGTGGTCACACGTAATGCGATTGTAAACGAATATTCACCATATATATCCTTTAATAACCCTGCGTACTCTTATGCAGCCTTTGCTGCGCCTCAGGATTTATATCACCTCTCAGCTTCATGTCAATATGTCAGATCAAGCACGAGAAGTAGTAATCATTCGAGCCATATGGAATAAATAAAGTATAAACTAATATTCCGCTGCTGCTGCTGAATCCAAAGTGGGAATGGTGTGGACCTGAAGATTTGAGCTGGTCGTGGCGCATGGAGAGCAACGGGTTTTGGTACAGTGTTGACGTCGCGCGAACAAATCAGGATAATTTGAAGACGAACGAACCCTTGTTACCACTGATTGCGTACTTGAACGCGAGTCACCAGCAAATAATGTGAAAAATACTAGGGGTCAAGTTGCCGAGAGAGGCGATGCTCCAAGTGCTGCATGAAGTGTCCCATATGAAAATAATACAATACAGAAATGGAAAAACTTCTTAACCGAATAATATTCTACAGGTAGGCCCCATAGAAAGCTTTAAGAATCTACCGTGGAAAGCTCTCTACGTGCAAAGTACGTAGCGTTACTCGACGCGTTGTACTCTGTAAGGCAAATATGTTCAAAAACGGTCCTTGTAAATAATGTCAATTTCCTTTACCGCTACGAAGCGAATCCTTGGGTGTAGACAATTGATGAACCAGACTGAATTGCATATAGATGCATGCGGGCGTTGTCAAGATGTGAGTCATGATCAAATAACATGCATTGAACTTCGAACATACGCGCGCTCAGAGAAGTAACAAAAAGCATTGCCCAAAGCCGCAGTGAACTTGAATGGCCAATTTTTCTTGTGCCATTCATTCACCACGCACTTACACGTGTGATATGCATTGCCACGTGATAATGACGCCTATTAACAAAACAATTAATTTCATAATTCCAGGGCCTCAAAGAACCATGGCTATGGATTCGACTACTAAATTGAGCATGTTCCATGCATGTTTTAAGAATCTGTCTAGCTACTCTACTTGAGGATTGTAGCAAGACTTCTGACTGCATGGGATATGTCGTATTCCTCCACTGTCGCCGATCGACGAGCTCTCTCTTAT
>JAULKQ010016760.1:0-10528 GCA_032356285.1 Smithsoniella earleae | reverse complement strand
ACCCTCGGTATCTCAAGGGTCTTAATATCTTAAGTATAGAGCACAGAACAGATCGTAATTGAACGGTATGATGTGTATTTAGTCACGGGTCGTAACAGGATCACTTAACTTTGAGCAACAGTTCGAATTCTGTGTCAGCGCCGAAGCCCTTTTCAATCGTATATGTTTGTCATGGGCTACGTGTTGTCATTTCTCCCCGTTTTGGGCTCGACCAACGTCCGAAATGTGATGATTTTGGGCAAGGTAGGCTACAGTATCCTGTCCCTATTCCATTGATGCTGTCCACCAATCGGAATTACAAGATCCTGTCCCAGAGCTTCAAATACTAGATCGTTTCAGTAGGGATAGAGGATTATTGCTTGACACTGGTGCATTTGTTTCGCACACAACTTTCCGCCATTTAGTGGGTATTGGGAACAATCTGCTGCTCTTCAGATGGAGCTGACCTGTGATACTACCTCTGTCTGATAGATTATACTATCTGTGGAAGAAAGTTGACAAGTATTTTGGATGAGTATTGAAGGGGGATCGTCTCACTTTCGCCTGAGGGTGACTGCAGGGTCTCGCCGATGCATTACCAGGCTGTTGAAGCCTTGTGTTAATGTGGACGGTCAGTCGCTCGCGACACATATTTTAATGCTTTCTTGGTGTTGATGGCGCCACATCTGCCGAGTGTTGTGACCTGTTAGTAACCCGATTAGAGGATTGCTCCAACATAAGACCTAAGCACTGGATATCGACGGCAGATCATGAGTCTCTGCATGAATGGTTACCAGGGTCCTGGCAATAGGCCAGGGCTCTCTGTCTAGTTCGCAATTGAGATGGCTCTGTGTATAGGAGTGCCACAGGGATGGTCCAGCAACGGACTCCTAACGATCTTCTGCTACTCGGGAGACACTGCAGTGTTCACTTACATTATAGTACCTAACTAGAAGAACCCAGTTCTTCACACCAAGATGATCCTGTACCATCACTGGAATGTGCGCCTGCAGGACGTCCGGAAGCAGCTGCTCTCAATCATGGAGCGATATAAGCTAGATCTCGCAAGCGCAGGCCGCGATTACTCGCGAATCTGCCAAGCAATTACATCCGGTTACTTCTTCCATGCATGCCGGAAAGATGCCCAAGAAGGCTTCAAGACCATTGTGCGCCTCCGCCTTTTGAAGCACTATATTGCTGCTCGCTGAGCCAGGCACAACCACTTAGGTCTGCATGACATTAAACGACCACGATGTTCAAGTGTTGTGAACATAGAGCTGACTCAAGCCCATACCCATGACCTGAGGGCTGAAGCACCCATTGCCAGGTTGCGGTAATCGCTCTTGCACATCTGTGTGATCTGGTGCCATTATATCTTTTGTCAAGCCTCATCGACGATTATGTTTGAGGCTACATGTTGAATAATTGGAATCATGTTCGTGCGAAATTGACTCTCAACACAGAGTATATCACGATTTCTCGCGACCATAAAGACGCAGCCCCTGTTGTATGGAAGCACTCGCGCTTCTTGCCTGAAAACCAGCCTCACTTGCACTCTATGGTATCAGCATGAGATAGCACTGGCCTGTTGAAGGTCGAACCATCTCCAAAATTTACAAGCTGGACTCGGTCTTCACACATTCAGAACCCAACACCCCAGTCTATATGGTGCCAACAAGGAACCCTAAGCCACTTTAACTACCGCATTTTCCCTCACAGCATGTAGAAGTGCGTCGTAATGGGGTGTCCGTCGATTAGCGTCAGATGTGAGATGGCCACCTTGGATGACAGTTAATTGAGTTTGTGGTGAACCCTGGCACTGTAGGTACCACGCCTCTCTTTGATACCTGTCAAGTAGAGCCTCTTGTATTTTGCTGGACTGATTTTTCATCAACAATCTGGGGTGAATGACTGCTTTACAGTGTCCTTGTGAATGCATGACTGGATTTGACGTAATGTTGAAGCGGTTGTGGTTGTGAAACTGAATAGCAAGTGTGGTCAATCCAGTTGGACTGTTAGGGTTGATCTGGGGGGCTCGGTGTAGGGCTTGCTGATTTGGCACATGGTACCACATTCTGTAGCTCTCTCAGGATTTGGGTCATTCTAGTGAAATTGAAAAGAGATGCTTCAAGAATACCCGTTGGTTGGGATGGTGGAGAAAGATACGTGGCTTCTGTGCAGGTTGAGCAGCAGCCAGTGTACATTCATCCCAGCTCCAGCTTGTTTCATCAGCAGCCACAGTGGGCACTATATCACAATTTAGTTCTCACGACGAAGGAGTACATGCGTGACGTGCTGGCCATAGACCCGCGCTGGCTGCCTGAACTGGCTCCTCGGTTCTTCAAGAAAACGGACAGCTTCACGACATCCAAGCATAGACAAAATATGAAGATTGAACCTCTGCATGATAAGTACAATGACGCAAATGCATGGCGCTTATCTAGGAAACGAGGTTAATTTTTGGAGTATTGCGTTTTGGACTATTATTTCCAGTTGGAATAATTGGTTTTATAATTGTAATTTTTGCTGCGCCTCCTTGCCGTCTACATTGCCTGTGTACAACTCAAAAAACATAGTAAATCTGCAATGCATATATGCATACTTGAGCTTGATTTCGCTAGGATCAAGCAAGACTGTCGAGTTCTGAAGTAGCCAGCCTGGGGGTTGTCCACTTGCCCTTTCATGCTCTCTCCAACTACACAGTAGATTACTTTGAAAGTATGGTATCCACACTGACCCTAGCAGTGGAATTTGCTGCGTATCACATGTGTACACGTCAACCTGCTGAGCGACAACTAGGATGAAAGTGTAAGAGGCGACCTTGAAAGCTTCTGCACTCCTTGAGTTCAGCTGATGAGATTCGTCTCCTTTGTAAATATGTGCGGCCAAAACAGACTTCTCGGGATCTGGACGCCACTATTGTCCAGCAGGGCAGTATCCTGGGTTATGCTCGGCATATCCATCCGCACACTGAGAAGAAGTGTGATTGAGCCTTGGTGATCTTGCCCAAGTATGCTTGACAGGCGGCTCAGCCTTCCTCCATGCACATGCAACAGAGGTTGCGGCCGTCACCACACAACTGATAGATAAGCTAACGAGTTTGCCAGATTGCAAGCGCGTGTGGTGTTGAGATTTTGCTTCGGGCATGAACAGCACGCACTGCACATCAGTGTAACAGTACCCTAGTCTACCCAGTCGCCTAGGGGGGCAAGGATTTACAAGACTCAGCGCGCCATCTGGAGCGGTGAACAAAGCAGCTTATATCGCAGCAGCGACCCTTACCAGCGGAGCATGCGCAGTGGCCAACGAAGAGTCAAGGTTTGATCCAATGACAGGCCCCTCGACTGAAGCGCTGCAGGTCTACTGGTCTGACCTGCCAGATACAGTGACAGATGCTCAGCCTAGCTGCTTAACAACTATCAGAAAGCAGCTCCTGAGCAGCTTGCGGCATTAAGCTTCAACAAAGATTTCAAGCGCAGAACGCAGAAGTCTTCAATTTAGGTATGAGCAGATGCTAAGTAATCCTTCCCAGCAGCAGCATGCCCGAGAACACTGAGCATCCAGCAGCCCGCAGCCACAGTCTGGATGGAGACGATGCCAACAAAGAGGCCCTGGGTCACAGACAATGTCACCTTCCAGTGTGCCCTCCAGTTTCTGCTGGGGGTCACTCTAGCACCACCAATAAACTGTAACCAGGCCCGTCCTATTCGCCACAGGGATCTCAGCATCCACCATGCAATTTGCTGATATGAACTAGGCAGAAGCTGAATCTCTCGCCACAACTTCATCCAAAATCAGGTGCCGTACGGCTGCCAGAAGGCAGGGCTTAACACGGTGCTAGAACCACATAACCGTCACCTATCCAGCATCCCGCCAGGGGCAGCAGGGTACGAGATGACAGGCAATGTGCTTGTGATGACCCTCAATGACATCCTTAATGTGGATGTCTCAGTTGTGCATCCAGCTAGTGCCACTCTGAGAAGTGCAGCGAGCAAGAAAGCAGGTGCATCAGCTGAGAGGAGGAATGCGGAAAAGCGAAGAAAGCATGCAAGAAGTAGCGACGATGGGTATAGATTTATTCCATTTAGAGCTGAGATGCATAGAAGTCTAGGGGCACCAGCTCGCAGATATATTAGGGAACTTGCAGAATGTGCGTGTGCTAGCAGGAAGATGCCAAAAGCAGTGTTTTAGAGATTCGTGTATAAAGAGATGAGTGTCTCTCTTATTAAGGGCAATAGATACATGTTTCAGCGCTACGTCACTTGTAATAGGTACGGGGCATGGCTTCCAACAAGGAGCGCATGTCCCCTTTTGTGATTGATGAGTAGAAAGTTGCAGCTGAGTCAACTGCCTATGCTCTGGTATGATGCCAGCATTTGCCTGAAGTGCATTTGTAACAGAAAGTAGCGACTGACGGGTGGGTACAGAGTACACTTCGGGATTCAAGTACACGTGAGATAGCATACGCTGTTTCGTGTGGTGGGATTGTCGTTAAAATCAGCATTTGCGTTGATTATGAAGTAATTAAGCAAAGCTGAGATACTTTGCTGTCGATACTTCGCATATCTTGCAAAGCAAGGAGTGTGAGTCGAGCTACAAGTAGCTACACGGGTTGGTTTGCGGATGAAAATACCAGTGGACACAGACAATATGTATACAGGTATCAGGGGTCACAGATGAAACGCTGCAGCCTGGAACGCACAGAAGTCGTTATGTACCTCGATGTCGCCTTTACCGGTTGCCTCAGTTTCCCGTAAAGTACAGACAAGCGTGGGGCCTTGAATCAACTCAAGCTGCGTAAGTAAATGCAGTCTTAAACTTTCCATCGGTCTGTCTAGTTTTAAACCTCTACAGTTGTTTGTGTGGTTCCACATGACCATGAGGATCGATTTCGAGAGCTGTGGGAAAAGTGCATAATGTGTCTATGAATCTTAGCACATTCAACGAAGAAAGCCCACTATAAACATGAAATGAAAGATTATAATATTTAACAGACTCTTGCGACATGACGCTCGTTCATTCGTTGCAAGTCGTTGGATGCTGTCGTTGTTGTCGCGTGTGCGACTATGGAACACACCGATATATGTTGGGAGCAGATTGTTTTCGTGAAATTAAATGTGGAAAGCCATTGAAATCTTCAGGTGTACTAGATGGAGCTATGAAACCATCTGAATTTTATTTTGTGTCCGTTAAGAGGACTACTGGGATGAAAACGCCTGAGAGTGACTTGCGCACGTCTCACGAATAACGTGTCTAACCATAGGCCGAAAACACAATATAAAGGACGATTTGTATTCCTCTGTGCGGCTGATGCATGACCTAGGTGCTCAGAAGTTACGCTGATAAAATGTATTCTGCTAACTGGAAGTGAAACACATCAATGGAAAACTCGGTATGTTTCAATTAAGAATAGCCGTCACACGCTCGATCTATCTTGTCGGCTGAGTATGGCGCCCTTCCTCCAGACCTTCAGTGACTAGATTGGTTAACTTATCGACAACAACTGTGGCGTGGATATAGTATGGCTACAGTTCGATTTCTCATACAGACTTCATTTCACAATTACAGGACTTCGTTGATGAATTTTCCAGCCTTTGAAGATGAGGCTATCAGGGTGGCGATTGACATTTTGTGAATAGCACTGACGGTTGACCACGGCCCACCTGCGTACTAAGCGAGAGTTCACACGTTCCTACATCTGTCACATTGTTATGAAAGCTGTAATTTCACTTTAAAACATCCTTGCGCCACCCCTCCAGAACCCCTTTTTCTCGTCAATCTTACCTTCCAGGGTGCTCTGGGGTACCTTGAACTCATTGGGAGCTTTTTCTCTGGGCGTACTATTTAAAAGAACAGAAAAAGCAGTACGAAGTTTGTGTATTTCTTACTGGTCTGCTTTTGAATCGACACTCAAAACTGTAAGGGATATACCGTACTAGCACAGTTGTCGTATAAGTCAACCTTGAACGTACCAATGCACATTAAATTGAAATTATAGTATCATCTTGTTTGAAAGAGTATGTTTTGATGCTCTTTGCTTGAGCTGGTAGCTTGTTCAGTTTTGAGCGGTTCAATTCTCGTACAGTTGATATAATCTCGTCTTTTTCACTTGTTTCACGTTGCATCACCCTAAATTTGCCAAATCCTGTAAAAGTAAGGATTCGAGGACACCACAACTGCTCAAACTGGCACACACGTGATCACTCACTTTGTCGTGTTCTAACATGCTAATCCTGCGTTCATCATATTGCGTGCTCGCTTGTTTCTGGTCCTCAAGTGTGCGTGATGCCTCCCTAAGTTTTCTTCATAGCTTTACCCTTTCTACATGTGCTTCGTGTCTCGGTAGGCTGAGTTCTCAGGTGTCGTATGGGCTGGAGACGATGAACTCAACATTCTGTTAGTTGGTTACACATCGACCATTTCTATGGTATAATTCATGTCAGATGTATATTCATGAACTCTACATGCGTATCGAACAGCCCTTTCTTCATTATTCGCATGCTCAGTGCTTGAACACCATCCACCTCACCAGATTTGCTTACAACCTCACTCAAGCTATTTGTACAACCACTAATGCCATAAATTACTTAAGATATGTTTGGTAGCCTGGGGATAACTTACCCTGCTAGCGTAGTCCGAGGGGTGAGCCCCAGTATAGACATGCCAGCACAAGAGTACTGGCACTGGATCAAAATCTCTTTGCAAAGTCTTGCATCTTATATCCAGCAACTACCTTAGGATACACTTATAGTTCACCTGAAGTAAGCTCAAGATATAGCACACTACACGCAACCTCGAGCCGTCTCAAACCAGTGCTCCTTTACCAACAAAAACAGAATTTCTATCAACAGGCGCCTGCGATTGGAAATGAACGAACAACATGTCGATGACCTTTTAATTACGTGTATAACAAATTTCGTGACACACATGACAGACATTCCGTCATGTTCGTACGATAACCAATTTTTTCAAAAACGAAAGTGACCTATCCTATGAGTGCTGTGAGTGAATAACATCTGAGTCCACGTACATGAACATATTTAACACCTTTTCATGTTGATTAACCGGCAGGGCCCTCCCCGTACCTATTTACGTAGGGTTCAAAGGGGTTCCGGGTTTTTTTCTCTTTTGGCCAGGCTTCTCCTAACAAGGCCTTGCAAGGTCCTTCACGTCCAAAGAGATCATTTACAAAAGGTTTGTCCTGCCCTAATTCGCATGCGTAGAAGTCATAAGACCAGTCTCGCTAGTTTTACAGATGCAACCAACGCAGAATATGCCATCAAAATCATCAGTCGTGCAGTCCGCGCACGCAAACGCGCTATTCCTAACCAGGGTATACATGCACCACGTAGTATATGCTTCAAATATATACTTTTGTGTATGAGCTCAGACCCTGTAGGCCGAAGTTTCGTTGTTGAACATGTAGCTGCGAGAAAGGCGTGTGTACACGTGTGTAGATACTGTGACCGAGTTTGCGCGCACTTTCTGTAATTAGATTTTGGATTAAAATCTCCTTTTACTGGTTGGGCTTGGTGTGGGCGATGGCGCTACCATTCGGTTTTTCACACATGAAGGTCATAGCAATTTGAACGGAAATGGCAGTCATGTGCTACATATGCACAACTCAAGAGCGATCGTGTAAATAACGTATGTTGATTGTCCCTTAAAAGCTGATGTTTCTCTTTGTATGTCAAGACGAGCTGTCACTTGCTTACTCCACAGTGCACGCCCACCACAATAGTCCGTCACCAACGAGTCACAATCGCTGAATACAATCCATTTTCTCTGTGGAAAAACGATATAAGGTACTCTACAACATATGCGTGTTACTGAAATAAACCTTCCTACCTATCCTATTCATGATACCTCGTGAATACTGGGCTCACCTAGCATGCTTGCGTATCTTCGAATCTTCATAAACGCTACTGATCCCATCTACTTTCGCACAAGCGTCCCCTCCCAAGCAAACAATTACAGCTTCATCACTTACATTCCATATTTGCAAGTTCCAGTCTTGCTTCAAATACGCCCTGCCGGCGTTGACCTCACCTGCGGCCGGCTAGTTGCTTTGTATTCTATTCACACATGGTCTACTTGTGTGAAAAGAATACGATTGAGCAGAGTCTTTTTCAGGATCGACCATCGTAATATGAAACATTGAATTTGTACAAAACAGTAAGCTCATCTCCATGTGCCACAACCCTTACCAGAGCATGCTGGTGTGGGAACAAAGAGTTGAGGTTTGACCCAATGACGGGGCCCTCGGGTGATGTACTGCTCAGCCTAGCTGCCTGACAGCTTTAAACATGCAGCTCCTCACCATTCTGCAGCATCAAGCGATAAGAAGGATTTTAGAAGCACAGTGCAGAGGCCAGCAATCTTGGAACGAGCAGGTGGTATGAAATCCTCCCTGCCAACAAGTGTCACAGCTATAGAGCATTCAGTGCCCAGGAAACACAAGTTAGATGGAAATACTGCCATCGAAAAGGAGCTGGGCGATAGACAATGTTACCTTCCAGAGTGCCCTCCCGTTTCTACTGGGGATCAGGCTAGCATCGCCAGTGAACTGTGGCAATGCCTGTCCTCGTGCCATGCCCTCATTCAGAATCAGGTACGGTGTGGCTGCCAGATGGTGTTCTACAGTCAGCCAGGGGAGGAAGGATTTGAGAGCAGTGATGATGTGTTTTTGATGACCCGCATTGATGCTCATAGTGTGGATGTCTCAGTGGTGCATCCAGCTAGTAACCTGAGAAGAGTGGCTAGCTGGAGAGCGGGGTTCAGGGGTTCAGATTTATTCCTTTTAGTCTTGAGATGTATTGAGAGTTGCAGGCACCAGCTGATGAGTGTATTTGGGCACTCACAGAATGTGTGTGTGCTCTGGTGGGAACATATCATCAGCAGTGTTTGTGAGATCCTTGTAAGGGAGATTAGTGTATCTTTGATGAAGTGCAATGCTTACATCTTTCAGCTTACTTTAAGAAGTATAGGGTGTGGCTTACATGCTAGCATTTGATTTAATTGCATGTGTAAAAAAATAGGCAGTGAATACCTAACTTAGATGTTTCACGCAATTCATTCCACGTTTAGGTGAAGAATATCTCCGGGCAAGCTCACTAAAGTTTGTTACAGCCAGGGGAGAAACCTCTATCATCTGCGGTCCGATGATAAAGACGCGTCTCTCTATGCAACAACGTCTCTGTTCCAAGCATGTTCCCGTATAACAAACTAGCCGTCGCACGCTGTAGATGAGCCTGCGTGCACAGGGATCCACAATGCTGGCTTCACTCGCGTCCCTGTACGCAAGGGCGATTGGCCCCGAGTGTAAGGTCAAGCTGCTAAAGGTTCATCTGAAGTGAAAACACTTGTCTTCTGGTAGCAAGTAAATAGAGTGCTTCGAACAACACGGGGGCAGTATCGTTGTTCTTTAAAATGTTCATTCATGCCAGTTCGGGCTTCGTGCCCATGTTAGCCACCCCGCTGTTCTTGCATGGAGTGAATAGCCACGTTTCACAACATTTTGGCTTCAGAATGCTTGAACTACGGCAACTACCGTGGATATCTCGTGTAAGGTAGATCACCGGATGCCCTCCTAACCGGATACCCTTACTTTGAGCAAAGCTCCGCGTGGGAATGCGCGTCGACATGATCGAGATAATACGAAATTTTAAATATGAAGTGGATGCGGGTGCTTGTGAAGCTGGGGTTGGCAACAACAATCGACTTCGTACGAATATTCAAGTGGGGCTGTGGTGCAGCTATGACAGCTATTTCCCCGAAAGCGTAGTTGTCCGTCCGCATGTACACCAGATTAGATTAATAACCTACTGTGGCATCGGATAGTCAAGCCTTCAGTATGGAGAACAGAATTCACAAGCCTTAACCGCAGACCTACAACCGTACCTAAATCCAACCAGGTAGCCTGCACTAAACAGATAAGACTATCACAAGAATGAAACATTAGGCCATAATTAATATTGGTCGACTTCAGCTGTCTCTAACTGTGCAAGTGTTTCTTACACGTACACATGGAATGGAATGGAATGTGTCGTAATTCCCTCTCATATCAGTGGGTGAGCAAGGCACCCACACCCAAAAAGCACTCTTCACGATGTTAACATTGAACACCGAGCACGTCCTTTTCACCACATGATGCAGACAGGCCTGAATCCGGCGAGCTACACTACCCCGCTTCTCGAGAATCATTGCTCCCATTGAATTTCCAAGACTTCTTACGGAAACACACTAAAATCGCTGCTGGTGGATCGATGCATAAAGACTCCATCATAGGCTGAAGTAAAGTGCAGGCATGGGGATGGAACGATTCTCGAATGTTGTTAAATTTTGCACCATCTCCTTCCGGTGATCAACCCCATACGAGATACACTGCGTCTCGCCCATAGACGTTTTCGTTCTCGAGAATTTACGGCATATTGCAGGTTTTAGGATTCGAGTATGTCACGTCCGCATTACACCTGAGGGCTGATGTGGCCGGTGCAGGGTCACGTTAGCTCGAGAGTTGGTAAAAAATGGAGCTCTCCTCCAACAAGGC
>JAULKQ010016759.1:19701-38043 GCA_032356285.1 Smithsoniella earleae | reverse complement strand
TTGGCGCGCGTCTCACCGCCGAAGGCGTCTCGGGTGCGGTGATCGGCGCCGTTCGCGAGGGCCCGCCGGGCGTGATGCGGCTGATGGCCGGCTCGCTGGTCGCCGAAACCACCTTCGAGGGAGAGCCTTCGCATGAGCATTGAACGGGACGCCGCACGGCCGCCGTCGTTGGCGGGCATTCGCGTACTGGATTTCAGTCACCAAGCGGCGGGCCCGTGGGCGACGACGCTTCTCGGCGACCTGGGTGCCGACGTCATCAAGGTCGAGAAGCCCGGTCGTGGCGACTCGATCCGCTACGGTCAGGGAGAAGACGGCTTCGAGGTGGGCAGCCTCAACTTCTGGGGGCTCAACCGGAGCAAGCGCGGCATCACGATCGACATCGGCAAACCGGAGGGCATCGGTCTCGTGCACCGGCTCGTCGCCGACTGCGACGTGGTCCTCGAGAACTTTCGCCCGGGCGTGATGGACCGCAAGGGGATCGGCTACGAGACCCTCCGGGCGATCAATCCCCGGCTCGTCTACTGCGCGATCACGGCCTTCGGCGCCACGGGTCCGATGGCACAAAAGCCCGGCATGGACCTCATCCTCCAGGCGACGGGCGGGATCATGAGCCTGACGGGGGAAGCCGAAGGGCGCCCCCCGGTGAAGGCGGGCCCGCCGGTGGCCGACATCACGACGGGGGTCTACGCGGCATTCGCCGTGTCGGCGGCGCTCTTGGAGCGCGAGCGTTCCGGGAAAGGTCAGAAGATCGACCTTGCGATGCTGGACGCCGTGATCTCGCTTGTCTCGGACGTCGCGCTGAAGGCACACGTCGGCGGGAGAGCGTTCGGCCCCTTCGGAAGCGGACATCCGGACATCGTGCCGTATCAGGCATTTCGGGCCGCCGACGGATACTTCATCGTCGCATGTCTCACCGGCGCGTTCTGGAAGCGCCTCCCCACGGCCGTCAGCCGCCCGGACCTCGCCGACGACCCGCGGTTCCGCAGCATGAAGGACCGGGTCGAGAACCGCGCGGCGCTCGTCCAGGAACTCGCGACCGTTTTCGAGACCGAGTCGGTGAGCCATTGGATCGAACGGATCGAGGGCGCCGACATTCCGACCTGCCGCGTGAACAGCCTGCACGACGTGTTCGCGCTCGAGCAGGTTCGCGTGAACGAAACTCTCGTGCCGGTCGCGCATCCCACACGCGGGACGATCGAGATCCTGAACTCACCGATCAAGATGAGTGGAAGCCCGCATCGCGTGACGCGCGGGGCGCCGACGCTCGGGCAGCACACCGACGAAGTCCTGGACGCGTTGGGGATCGGCGAGGACGACCGGGAACGACTGCGGGCTGCTGGCGTGGTGTAACGCGCAGGCGACGACGAGGTGTGCGCCGTGGATGACCCGCGTCGCGTGGTGCGGTCCGTTTGACGCAGGCTCGTCGGGCGCGCACCATGCGCGGGAATGGGCCCGCGCGCGACCGCCGACGAAGCCAGGCTGACCGAGCTGCGAATCCAGACGGTCTCGCTCCTCATCATCGCGACGGTGCTCGCCGCGGTCGGACTGTATTGGCTCAAGTCCGTGATGATCCCGTTCGTGCTGGCGTTGTTCCTGGCCTTGGGCCTCGCGCCGGTGGTCGACGGCCAGATCCGACTCTTGCGGTTTCCGAAGTCCCTCGCGGTCTTCGTGACGTTTCTGCTGTCGATGGCTCTTCTGCTCCTCTCCGTCTCGGTCGTCACCGGTGCGGTATCGCAGCTCGCGGCGAACGCGGGCGCCTACCAGGAGAGACTCACGCGGCTCGTGGACTGGGCGGCGAACACGCTACCGCTCGAGAAGATCGGCATCTCCGAAGCGCAGATGCTGCAACCCCTCTCGAACTTGCCGACGGGTACGGTCAGCGGCTTCCTGCTCGGTACCACCAACGCGATCTTGGACCTGATGTCGCAGGCGATGCTCGTGACGATCTTCCTCGTCTTCCTCCTCGTCGGCTTCAGCGGGCGCGGGGACGCCGGGCCCACGGGAATCTGGGCCGAGATGGAGGCCCGGGTGAAAGGCTTCATCCTCACCAAAGCCATCATCTCCGCGATCACGGGCTTTCTCGTGGGGCTGACCCTGGAGCTCCTGGGGATTGAACTCGCTCTCGCGTTCGGCTTCTTCGCCTTCCTGTTGAACTTCATCCCGACGCTCGGCTCCGTCATCTCGACGATCCTCCCGGTTCCCGTGGTGCTGATGAACCCGGAGATCTCCCTCACGGTCGCGGTGATGGCGATCATCATTCCGGGCTCGATCCACTTCCTCATCGGGAACGTGGTCGAGCCGCTCGTCATGGGCGACTCGCTCGAGCTGCACCCGGCCGCCGTGTTGCTGTCGTTGATGATCTGGGGCGCGATCTGGGGCGTGGTGGGCATGCTCCTGGCCACGCCGATCACCGCGGTCTTGAAGATCCTCAGCGATCAAGCGGACACGACCCGCCCGGTCGCGCGCCTCCTCGCCGGCCGCTGACCCGGCTCCCTAGAGCGAAGCGGCGAACGAGACGATCGCCGCAGCGACCTCCTCGGGCCGCTCCACGTGAAGACTGTGCGTGGTGCGCGCGATCTCGAGTCCGCGACCGTCGGGCAGACGCTCGACGAACGCGCGATGCTGCTCGCGCGAGAGGATCGTCGACTCTTCGCCACGCAGAACGAGGGTCGGCACGGGAACACGCCCGACGTCCTCGGGAAAGTTCAGCAGCGGATGCGACGGACCATCGTCGGCCTGGAACCTCCGCCAATGAAACCGGGAGACGAAGCCGCCATCGTCGGTCGGCTTGAAACTCTCGCGCGCGATCTCCCGCAGTACGGCGTCGGGCACGTAGTGTGGAGTCGGGTAGGGCTGAAACCGGCGCACCGCCGCTTCGAGCGACGGGTAGCGGAGCTGAGGCATTCGCCGGAAGCTCTTGCCGGCGCGCACCAACGCGGGCGCCCGGGGCTCGAAGGGCGAGTCGATGACCACGAGTCCGTCCACCGGGATTCGGTTTCGCAGGGTCAGGTGCACGGACAAGAAGCCGCCTTGCGAGTGCCCGACGAGAAGCCACGGGCCCGGATCGAGTTGCGCCGCCGCTCGCTCCGCGTCTGCCAGATCCTGCTCCCAACCGTAGTCTTCGACCGTCGTCCAGTCGCTTCGACCGTGCCCGCGCCGGTCGAGCGCGTACGGCCTCAGGTTCTCCGCAAGCAAGTGGGCGAGGGGGCCCCACCATCCGCCGTGGGCCATGCCGCCGTGCAGGAGAAGCACGGGCCTCGCGTCGCGCGGACCGCCGAACGCCGACACGTGTAGCCGCGGGCCGCCGGTCTCGACGACGTACGAGTGCGTAGCGTTCACCGGGGACTAGTAGCGCGGAACGGACGGATCGACGAACAGCGACCAGGCGTCGATGCCGCCGGTCAAGTTCGAGACTCGCTGAAAGCCCTGCTGGTCGAGGTAGATTGCGACGCGGCCGCTGCGGATTCCGTGATGACAGAGCACGACGATGTCGTCGTCGGGGTTCAGCTCTCCGAGGCGCGACGGGACCTCGCCCATCGGGATCTCGACCGCGCCGACGAACGGAGCGAGACGGGTCTCGTCCGGCTCTCGCACGTCGAGGATCGTCGGCATCTCACCCTTCGCCAGCCGATCCCGCAGTTGTTCGACGCCCAGTTCCACGGCCATGCCCTCCGCTACCGCTTGGATGGGACCCAAACAAGACCGCACCCACGACCACGCGAGTGCTTTGGCAACCCATCATCCGATCAGATGTCGAGATCAGCGACGGCCGTGGCTTGATCCATGATCAGATCGAAACGCGGCGCAACGTCGCGACCCATGAGAGCCTTGATCGTCGTGTCGGTGGCCGACGGCTCGTCGATCGTGATCTGAACGAGCGTGCGCGAGTCCGGCGAGAGCGTGGTCTCCTTCAGTGTGGCCGGGTTCATCTCACCGAGGCCCTTGAAGCGCTGCACCTGCACGTTTCCGCGCTTGTCGCGTTCGGCCAGGATGCTCTCCTTCTCCTCGTCGTCCTTCGCCCAGAAGGTCTCCTTGCCGATGTCGATCCGGTACAGCGGCGGCACGGAGAGGTAGAGGTACCCCCCCGCGATCAGCTCGGGCATGTGTCGGTAGAAGAACGTCATCAGGAGCGTCGCGATGTGGTTGCCGTCGGAGTCGGCATCCATCAGGAGGCACACGCGATGGTAGCGGAGCTTTCCGGGATCGAAGTCCTTGCCGAGCCCGCAGCCGAGAGCCTGCACGATGTTCGACAGCTCCGCGTTCGCGAGAACCTTGGAGGTCGAGGCCTGCTCCGTGTTCAGCACCTTGCCGCGCAGCGGCAGAATGGCTTGGAAGTGACGGTCGCGGGCCTGCTTGGCGGATCCACCGGCCGAGTCCCCCTCGACCAGGAAGAGCTCGGACTTCGAAGGATCCGTAGAGCTGCAGTCGGCGAGTTTGCCGGGCAGGTTCAAGCGGTGCGAAACGGCGGACTTGCGCTGCACCTCTTTGGCCGCGGCCCGAGACGCCGACCGCGCCTTCGCGGCCAGCACGACCCGGGCGGCGATCGCATCGGCCGACGAGCGGTTGGTCAGGAGCCAGTTCTCCAGCGAGCTGCGGATGAAGGCGTCGACGACGGGCGTGAGCTCGGGATTGTTGAGTCGGTCTTTCGTCTGCCCCTGGAACTGCGGATCGGCGATGAAGCAGGAGAGCAGGCCGACGATCCCCTCGCGCACGTCCTCGGCCGCGATTTGCAACCCCCGCGGCACCAGGCTCTGCAGCTCCAGGTAGTTCCGGACGGCCTTCACCATGCCGCTCTTGAGTCCGTTCTCGTGGGTACCACCGGAGCTCGTGGGAATGCTGTTCACGAACGACGAGAACGTCTCCGTCGTGTCTTCGGTCCACGCGAGCGAGCACTCGACATGGACGCCGTCTTCGTCGCGGGCTGCGTAGAAGGTCTCGGCGGGGACACGTTTTCGCTTCTCTTCGGTCAGAACCTTGTCGAGATACGCCCGGATACCGTCGTCGTAGTGGAACGTGTGGCTCTCGCCGGCCGCCTTGTCCTCGAAGACGACGGTGAGGCCCTGGTGGAGGTACGCCTTCGACTCCAGCCGCTGGCGGATCAGCTTCGGGTCGAACGTGACGTCGGGGAAGATCTTCGGGTCGGGATGAAACTCGATCATCGTCCCGCTGCCGCGGACGCGGCTGCTGACCTTCTTGAGCTTGGCGACGGCCTTCCCACGAGAGAACTTCTGCTCCCACTCCTTGCCGTCGCGTTTCACGCGAACCGTCATCTTGTCGGCGAGGGCCGTCACGACCGAGGCGCCGACGCCGTGCAGGCCGCCCGAGTGGTAGTAGTTCTTCGCCTCGAACTTGCCGCCGGCGTGCAACGTCGTGAGGATGAGCTCCACCGCGGGCTTGCGGTACTTCTTGTGCATGTCGACCGGGATGCCGCGGCCGTCGTCTCGGACGCGGACCGTCTCACCGTCCTTCTCGAGAGTGACCTCGATGCGCTTGCAGTGCCCGTTCATGGCTTCGTCGACACTATTGTCGACGATCTCCCACACCAGGTGGTGCAGGCCCGGGGCGTCGACGGAGCCGATGTACATGCCCGGACGCTTCCGGACCGGCTCGAGGCCCTCGAGAACGGTAATGTCTTTCGCGGTGTAGCTTCCCGCCACCTTCTTCATCCTCTTCCTCTCCTCAGGCAAAGCGATCCGGGGCGAGTCGGCTCGCATCGAAGCGCTTCGTCTCGCCGTGCAGGATCAAATCCGCCGCGACGCCGCCGATCAAGGGGCTACTCTCGATTCCGCATCCGCCTTGGCCCGCCAGCCAGAAGAACCCCGGGCGGTTCGGGTCTTCGCCGACCACGTGGACGCGGTCGGGCGAGAACGTTCGCAGGCCGGACCATCGCCGGCGCAACGTCATCGGCACCAGCCCCGGGGCGACCCGTCCGAGGCGCTCGAGGCCCGCGGCGATGATCTCCTCGTCCGGCGACGGGTCGCACGGCTCCATCTCGTCCTCGTCCATCGGGCTCAGCAACATCTCGCCGGCTTCCGGAGCGAAGTACACGTGATGCGCTTCGCTCACGAAGAAGGGCCACGCCGAGGGGTCGACGCCGTCGGGCTGCGGGAACGTCACGATCGTGCGTCGATGCGGCCTGAACGGGATGGGACTCGCCTCGGCCATCCTCGCGACCGGCCCCGCCCACGCGCCCGCGGCGTCGACGACGACCCGCGCGCGGACTTCTTCGCCGTCGACGAGGACGCCGGTACACCGTCCGGCTTCGACCACGATCCCCTCGACCTCCGCTCCGAGACGAAGCTCGGCGCCGGCGCGACGGGCGTGGCGCAGATACGACGACAGGATCTCGTGGACGTCGAGCCGCCCGTCGTCCGGCACGTAGAGCCCCCCGGCAAAGCTGCTCGGGTCGAGGAGCGGCACGTGATCGGCGCAGGCAGCGGGCGACAACGCGGTACACTCGAGGCCTTGTCTTCGGAGGTCGGGGATCTGCGCTCGGGTCTTCTCCCACGCCTCTGCGTGGAAGACGGTGATCGCGCCGGTCACGCGCAGCACCGGGTGCTCCGAGAATCCGGCCGGCGGAGAGCGCAGAAACGGAGCGCTCGCGACCAGGATGTCTTGCAGCGTGTCCACCGGGTCGATCACGCAGAGAGTCGCAGCGCTCCGCCCGGTCGAGTGGACGGCAAGGTTCGCCTCGCGCTCGAGGATCAGGACGTCGCCCAGGCCTCCTTCGGCGAGAAAGTAGGCAAGTGAGGCGCCCGCGATCCCGCCGCCGACGATCACCACCTCATACGTCCCCGCCGCCATCGCTCCGGCACACTAGCAGAGACCGGCTCCGGGCGACGAACGATGCTAGACAGTGGGGACCTGTGCCCCGACCCCGGAAACCGCAACGCCCGCCCCCGCACCGACGAGAGGACGCGATCGTGCCCCGTGGGGCCCGGTGTGAGCACTTCCCCCAGTGCGTCGGCTGTCCCTGGGTCGATCGCGCGTACGGCGCCCAACTCGCGGAAAAGAACGAGAAGCTTCGTGCCGCGCTCGCGGCGCACCCCGAGCTCGGGCGCTTCCGGCTGGCCGATCCGAGCGGGAGCCCGCACCGCTTCGGGTATCGCAATCACGCGAAGCTCGTCTTCCGGTCCCGTCGGGTACAGAACGGGCGAGAGGCCCTGCTCGGGGTGTATCGCCCGGGTACGCACAGCGTGATGCCCGCACACGGGTGCTCGGTCCACGACCGGATTCTGCAGCCGTTCCTGCGGGACCTGCGGGACTGCGTCGAGGCGCAGGGAGTTCCGATCTTCGACGAACGGCGACGCGCCGGAGATCTTCGCTACGCGCTAGCGCGGAGCTCTCGCCTGAGTGGGAAGATCCACCTGACGCTCGTCTCGGCGCGCAGCCGGCCCAGCTGGTTGTCGGGGCTCCTTCGCGCGCTCCGGCGTCGGCACGAGGCGCTCGAGAGCGCCTTTCTGTGCACCAATCCGACTCCGGGGAACGCGCTTCTCTCGAGCGACATCCGACCCCTGTTCGGGCCTCCGGCACTGTTGGAGAAACTCGGCGGGCATCTGCTCGAGTCGCGGCCCGATGCGTTCCTTCAGGCGAATCCCGATGTCGCGACGAACATCTACCGCGCCGCTGCACGGGCGCTGGAGGCGCCCGAGAACGCGCGGATTCTGGACCTCTACTGCGGTGTCGGTGCGGTCGGCATCGCGGTGGCCCGGCCCGGGGACCGGCTCCTCGGAATCGAAGCCTCGGGCAGCGCGGTCGCGTGCGCCCGGCGCAACGCGAAGCGCGCGCGGCTTCGCGGGGCGCGCTTCGTCGCGGCTGCGGCCGAGGCCGTACGGAAGATCGCGGGAGAGCAGGGCCTCACGCATCCCGACGTCGTCGTCGTGAACCCGCCGCGCAAGGGGTTGGGCCTGCCGGTTGCCAAACAGATCGTCGACCTCGGGCCCCAGCAGATCCTGTACGTCTCCTGCGACCCGACGACACTCGCGCGAGATCTCGGCGCGTTCGCGACGCGGGGATACCGGCTCGACCGCGCGCAAGCCTTCGACATGCTCCCGCAGACACCTCACGTCGAGGCGTTGGCGGTTCTGTCGCGCCGCGACGCCGTCAGTCCACGTCGACGATCTCGAAGCCCTGCGTCTCCTCGAGCCACTTCACGCTGACGTCGCGACCTTCGAAGTCTTCGAGAACGTACGTCTTCTCCTCGGCGTCCTCGAGGAAGGGAACGCCGAAGGTGCTCACCGTATAGGTGCTCACGCTCACCACCGCGCCGTCGGCGATGAGTTCGGCCGTGTGCACGCCGTCGCCATCGCGACTGAAGTTGTACAGCAGGCTCACGCCGTTGTCGGTGTCGCCGCAGACGGATTCGGTGTCGTTGCGTTCGGTGCCGTAGGCCGCCGCCATGGGTTCGCCGCCGTCGACCCGAATCAAGACGTTCGTCGCGTCGCAAAGCCAGCCCGTGAACGCACGGATGCCCGCGGCGAAGCGGCCGTCGAGCGGAAACTCGAGAAGGCCTCGCGTCGATGCGGTCGCGTCGGCCACGGCCGCCAAAAGCGATACCCGAGGTGTGGTCACTCCGTTCCGCCTATCCGTGACCGGCACCCCCGTCGCGTCGAGACGGCGACTCAACTCGTCTACCGTCGCGCCCGGAGACTGCTGGCGGAGGAGGGCGATCGCCCCGGCGACGTGAGGCGCCGCCATGGACGTGCCGCTCATGCTCCCCAGACTGCTGCCGGGCTCGGACGACCGGATGCCGACGCCCGGTGCCAGCAGGTCGAGGTAGTCCGCAGAGTTCGAGAAGCTGGCGACGCGGTCGTCGTCGGTCGTCGCTCCCACGCTCAACCTCGACGAGATGCACGCAGGACTCGTGAGCCCGGCGGTAAATCCGTCGTTCCCCGCGGCACCCACGACGGTGATGCCTACGGACCGAAGGTGATCGATCGCGGCCTTCCGCGCACGGTTCGACGCGTCGCACGCGGCGGCGGTCGAGAACGAGAAGGTGCCGCCGATGCTCATGTTCACGGCAGCGATGGGGAACGTCTCGGCGAGGGTCAGGACGCGCTCGAGCCCGGCGACCTGGTCGGAGGTGAACGACGCGGCACACGGCGACGGCCCGCCACCGCACACGCCGCCGTCGAAGCGGGTGAAGATCTGAATCGAGATGAGGTCGGCCTTGGGGGCGACACCGCGAATCTCCGTGCCGTCCCCCGCGGCGATCCCGGCGACGTGGGTTCCGTGCGCGCAGCCGGCGGGCGCATAGGTGCACGGGGCACCGGCACCGGCGCCGAATTGGGTCGTACTTCCGTTCGGGCAATCGCCGCCGGTCGAGAAGCACGCCTCGGAGACTACGCGACCGCCGAGAAACGGATGGTCGGCCTGGATCCCCGTGTCGAGGATCGCGATCGTCTGGCCGGTTCCGTCATAGCCCGACAGATGGACGACATCGGCTTCGATCGCGCGCACGCTGGAGTCCAGGACCGGAAACGCGAGCGCGTCTTCTTCGACCCATCGCACGGCGGGGGAGCGACCCAGCGCCTCGAGACCGGCGGCATCCGCCTCCACGGCCAAAAACGGGATCGTCTCGAAGGAGCGGAGCACGCGGCTGCCTGTGCCGTCGAGGGTTCGCGCAAGGGTCTGGCCCTGGGCGGCGATGCGGGCCCGTTGCGACGCCACGGCGGCCCGAGCGGAAAGGGAGCCCTCCGCCATGACCGCCTCCGTCATCTCCACGAGCACCCGGACCGATCCGGTGCGACGCGCTTCTTCCGCGAGGCGAACGGGCACCTTGGCCGCGTGAGCGCTGGCCGCGATCAGGCCGAGGACCGTCACGATCGAGCCGACATGGCGAACCACATGCATCGGGCGCCTATCGTAACCCCGGCCATCGAACCGAGCGAGGGTAGATCGCTCGCCGCACCTCGCTTACGCCTCGGGGAAGCGGATCGAGTCGGGCGTGCCCCGTTTGATCACTTTCTGGCCCTTGGCGCCGCGCTTGAGCCGCGGGAAGCCATCGCCGGGAACGCTTCGCGCACTCCCTTTGCCGACGCCCACGTCGAAGCTCATGCCTTTGGTGCCGGGCAGGGCGCCGAGGAGCTTGTCCTTCGCGTCGAGCCGCATCAGGATCACGCCGCGGCCCACGCCGGACAACTCGGCGACGTCGTCGAGCGCAAACCGCACGCCCTTGCCGCTCTGCGCCAGGCAGAACACTTCCTTCCCGTCGACTTCGTACACGGACACCAATTCGTCCCCGGCGCTCACCCGCGCAAAGCGCCTGCCGGTGCGGGTCGTCGGGGAGAGGTCGGGGGCCGCGCGGAAGCCGTAACCTCGCGCGGAGGCGACGAGAATGGGTTTCGTTTGCTCCGTGAGCTCGATGACGTCGTCCTGCTCGAACAGGTCGGCCTGCGACTTCTTCGCCCGGTCCTTGCCCTTCGGCAGAGACCCTTGCGGCTCGGGCGGGGGCGCCTCGCCCGACACGAGGAGGCTGTGCACGACACGCTCGCCGTCCTTGAACTTGAAGAGCGATTGAACGGGCTCGCCGTAGCCGGTCGTGGCCGGCACGTCGCTGGCGGACAGCACGTACAGAACACCGGCGCTCGAGAAGAGAACGATTCGATCGCGCGTCGTACCCGGGTGGATGGCCGCAAGCGCGTCCCCCTCACGCAAGCGGGCGGTCGAGGGATCCTTCAGCTCTCGAACCCGTCGAATCCAACCGTCGCGCGTGAGCAGGACCGTCGTCTCCTCGTGCACGATGTAGGCATCGGGATCGTAGGTGAGATCATCGCGGCCGCCGACCGTCACCTTCGTCCGCCGCGCGTCGCCGTACTTGTCTTTGATCTCGGCGAGCTCGCCATTGATCATCTTCCACCGGGCGGGCTTGCTCTTCAGCAGGCGATTGACCTCGGCAAGCCTCTTCTTCTTTTCCTTTCGCTCGGATTCCAGCTTGTCGATCTCGAGCCGCGCGAGTTGGTAGAGACGCAGTTCGAGAATCGCATCGGTCTGAATCTGGTCGAGCTTGAAGGCCGCCATCAACTTCTTCGCGGCGTCGGCCTTGCCCTCGGACTTGCGGATGATCCGGATCGCCTTGTCGAGGTCGAGGTAAATCTTGTGGAAGCCCTCGAGGATGTGGAGGCGCGCTTCGAGCTTGCGCTTCTCGAACTCCAGACGCCGCGTCACGACCTCCATGCGGAAGTCGAGGAAGTACCGGCAGATGTCGAGGAGCGAGACACGGCGCGGCGTGGCGCCGCTCGGTGCGTCTGAAGGCGTCAGGCAGGTCAGATTGACGTTGAAGTTCACCTGCAGGTCGGTGTGCTTGAACAAGAACGCCATGGCGACTTCGGCATCCGTGTCGCCCTTCAGTTCGAGCACGACCCGGACGTCGTCGGTCGACTCGTCGCGCACATCGACGACCTGGGGGAGCTTTCGCTCGATGATGAGGGAACCGATGCGTTCGACCAGCGTGGCCTTGTTCACCGTGTACGGAATCGACGTGACGACGACCTGGGTCTTCCCGCGGGGAAGCTTCTCGACCTTGTACTCGCCACGCAGACGCACCGCCCCCTGGCCGGTCGCGTAGACGCGGCGAATCTCGCTGCGACTGGACAGGAGCTCGCCGCCGGTCGGAAAGTCCGGGCCCTTGATGTGCTTCAGGAGGTCCTTGACCTCGAGCTTCGGCGTCGCCACGAGCGCGATGAGTGCGTCGCACACCTCGGTCAGGTTGTGCGGCGGGATGTTGGTCGCCATGCCAACGGCGATTCCCGTCGAGCCGTTCATCAGGAGCTGGGGCAAACGGCTCGGGAGAACGACCGGTTCCTCCAGCCGCGCGTCGTAGTTCGCGCGCCAGTCGACGGTGTCCTGCCCCAGGTCGGCCAGGATCTCCTCGGCGATCGGTGTCAGGCGGGCTTCGGTGTAGCGGTAGGCCGCCGCCGCGTCTCCGTCGAGCGAGCCGAAGTTCCCTTCGCCGTGCACCAACGGGTACCGCAACGAAAAGTCCTGGGCCATCCGCACCATGGCGTCGTATGCCGCCGTGTCTCCGTGCGGGTGGTACTTGCCGATGACCTCGCCGACGATGTTCGCCGACTTCCGCGGCTTCGCCGACGCGACCAGGCGCAGGTCCTGAAACATCGCGTACAGGATCCGGCGCTGAACCGGCTTCAGACCATCGCGCGCATCGGGCAGGGCTCGCGCCGTGATGACCGAGAGCGCGTAGCTCAGATACCGCTGCTCGGCCGTTTTCCGCAGATCTGCCTGGCGGTCCGCCTCCATCCTCCGACACCCCCTCCCAGGCCGCGTTGTAAGCGGTCTCGCGCCGTTTCGCCAGCGGAGGCCCGGGCATCTGCGGCATCGTGACGCGATTCGGCGCAGGGGGCGGCGATTGCGACACCGAGGTGACGGATTCCGTCACCGGCAAATTCACCTGAACGACCGTACGATCAGGGTTTTCCGGGGCGACGCCTCCGGTCCGGGACTTGCTCTGGGGATGGGGCGGGACCGGAGCCTTCTCTGGCCCGGGCCTCGTGCCCAGATCGGGACTGGAGAGCGGAACATGAAGAACGACCGAGCAAACGGGGGATTCACCCTGATCGAGCTGCTCGTGGTGGTGGCCATCATCGGCATCCTGGCCGCGATCGCGCTGCCGGCCTTCTCCGCCTACCGGGCGGACAGCTTCAACGCGCATGCGTCACAGGCGCTCAACACCCTGGCCAAGGCGGAGGAGGCGTACTTCGCGCGCAACGGGAACTATGCCCTCGACATCGGGTCGCTCCCTTCGTACTACCCGCCCAACGGGGTCCTGGTGACGCTGAACTCGGCCACGGTGAACGGATTTACGGCGGAATCACACCACCCGGAGGGCACCAAGACCTTCCTGTGGAACTCGGCGAACGGGGGGCTCCAGCCCTAACCGGGGTCCGAGGGATCGCGTCGTCCGTGGCGCCTGGCGTGGGCATTTGCTAGCGCGCCTGGGTGCTGGCCACTCCGGAAGAGACGAAGGCAGTCCCCCGTCGGGAGGACGTGCGCAACATCGCGATCATTGCGCACGTCGATCACGGCAAGACGACCCTGGTGGATGCGCTGCTCCACCAGAGTGGTACCTTCCGCGCGCATGAGAACATCGCCGAGCGCGTCATGGACTCGGGAGCGATCGAACGCGAGCGAGGGCTGACGATCCTCGCGAAGAACACGTCGATACTCTACGAAAACGTCCGCATCAACATCGTCGACACCCCCGGACACGCGGACTTCGGGGGCGAGGTCGAGCGGACGCTGGCGATGGTCGATGGGGTGCTGTTGCTGGTCGACTCGTCCGAGGGCCCACTGCCGCAGACGCGGTTCGTCCTGCGCAAGGCGCTCGAGGCCGGGCTCACGCCGATCGTGTGCATCAACAAGATCGACCGGCCAGACGCTCGGGTCGCCGAGGTACTCGACGAGATCTACGGTCTGTTCATCGACCTCGACGCGACGGAGACGCAGCTCGAGTTCCCCGTGGTCTACACGAATGCGAAGGCGGGCACCGCGACACGGGCTCTCGAGGAAGCGGGAAGCGACCTCCGCGTACTCTTCGATCTCGTGGTCGAAGCGCTCCCGGGCCCCGAGGTGCCCGAGGGCGAGCCGACGCAGTTCCAGGTGAACAACCTCGGCTACGACGACTACGTGGGACGACTGGCGCTGGGACGCGTGCGGAGCGGAGAGGTCGTGGCGGGCGAGACGTACATCTTGTGCGGCGCGGACGGAGCCGAAACGCCGTGCAAGCTGACGCATGTCTACGGCTGGCAGGGTTTGAAGCGGGTCGACGTCGACCGCGCCGTGGGCGGCGACATCGTTGCGTTGGCCGGCGTCGAGGACCTCGAGATCGGCGACACGATCGCCGATCGGGAGGCGCCGCGCGCGCTTCCGCGACGGCGGATCGACGCGCCCACCCGGGCGATGATCTTCGGCGTGAATACCTCGCCGTGGGCGGGCCGCGAGGGGAAGTACGTCACGTCGCGGAAGCTTCGCGAGCGCCTCGAGACCGAAGCGCACCGCAACGTGAGCCTGAAGGTCGAGGACACGGGCACGCCGGACCGCATCCGCGTGTGCGGTCGGGGCGAACTCCAACTCGCGATCCTCATCGAGACGATGCGCCGCGAAGGTTACGAGGTCGAAGTCTCGAAGCCGATGGTGGTGACGCGCGAAGTCGACGGCAAGCTCCAGGAACCGATGGAGACGGCGATCATCGACGCGCCGGAGGAGTACGTCGGCGTGATCTCGCAGCTGCTGTCGATGCGCAAGGGGACGATGGTGCACATGTCGCCGCCGGCATCCGGGCGGGTGCGCCTCGAGTTCTCGGTCCCCTCACGTGGGCTGATCGGCTTCCGGTCGCCGTTTCTGACGGACACGCGCGGCACGGGAATCATCAACACGATGTTCAACGGCTACGCGCCCTGGGCGGGCGAGATTCAACGCCGCACCAATGGCGCCATCGTCTCGGATCGGACCGGCGTCGCGACCCCCTACGCTCTGTTCCATCTGGGCGAGCGCGGCGTCCAGTTCGTGGCACCGGGAACACCGGTCTACGAGGGCATGGTGATCGGCGAGTACTCTCGCGCCGGCGACCTCGACGTGAACGTCACTCGGGAGAAGAAGCTCACCAACGTGCGCGCCGCCGGACGGGACGAGGCCATTCGGCTCACCCCGCCTCGGCAGATGGGCCTCGAGGATGCGTTGGACTGGATCGACGACGACGAACGCGTCGAGGTGACGCCCCAGTCGATCCGGATCCGCAAGGAGATCCTGGCGCAGAACATGCGTCCCAAGAAGAAACGGGAGGACACCTGATGATGTCGCAGTGGAAGAAGACGTTTCTCGCCGCAGCCGCCGTGGGCGGCCTGCTCGTGGCCAGCAATGCCGTTGCGGCGGACGAAGCGCCGGCCAAAGCCGCGGAATCCGAGAAGAACCCGGTCGTGACGATCCAGACCTCCATGGGTACGATCACCGCCGAGCTGTTCGCCGACAAGGCGCCGATCTCGACCAAGAACTTCATCGACTACGCGAAGTCGGGCTTCTACGACGGCACCGTCTTCCACCGCGTCATTGCGAACTTCATGATCCAGGGGGGCGGCTTGGACGCCGAGCTGAACCCGCGCCCCGGGCAGCGCACCCCGATCAAGAACGAGGCGGACAACGGTCTCAAGAACGAACGCGGGACCCTCGCGATGGCGCGCACCAACGCTCCCGACAGCGCGACCGCCCAGTTCTTCATCAACGTGAAGGACAACGGGTTCCTCGACCACCGGAGCAAGACGCCGCAGGGCTACGGCTACGCCGTCTTCGGCAAGGTGACGAGCGGCATGGACGTCGTCGACAAGATCAAGGAAGTCCCCACGGGAAACGTGGGCATGCACCAGGACGTGCCGAAGTCGCCGGTCACGATCGAGAGCGTCACGGTCAAGGAGTAGCGAGTCCGCGCGCGTAGGTCGCGGCGAGCGCGACGTAGTTTGCAGCGGACACGGGAAGCCGTTCGCGCTCCTCGGGGCGAAGCGGTCGCGCGATCTTGGCCGGTGCCCCCATGACCATGTGCCCGGAGGGGACGTGCGTGCCCGGCGTGACGAGCGCGCCCGCCGCGATGATGCAGTCGTCCTCGATGGTCGCACCGTCGAGGACGATCGCCCCCGTGCCCACGAGGACCCGGTTCCCGATCGTGCAGGCGTGGACGACCGCGGCGTGTCCCACGGTGACGTCCTCGCCGATCCACGTGGGCCCTTGCTTGCTCGAGATGTGCACGACCACGCGGTCCTGCAGGTTCGAGCGCGCGCCGACGGTGATGTCGTTGCCGTCGCCACGGAGCACCGCGCCGAACCAGACGCTGGAATCCGCGGCCAGGGTCACGCGACCGATCACGACCGCATCCGGCGCGACGAACACGCGTTCCCCGAGGCTTGGTCGATGTTCCTGAAAGGGCAGAATCATGTTGCTCTCCGACCACAAGATGTAGTTGTTGCCCGATGGATATTGCCACACGGGTTGGGCTCTGATAGAGAGCGCCATGGTTAGCCGCGAAAGAGTCCCGGCACAACGACCCGCCTTCCGAAGCCCAGCCTTGCGTCTGGGCTTCGCTCGTTTGGGACCGGTTCCCCGCCGGAATCCGGGCCCGAAGGGAAGGGGGTAGGCGTCATGGAACAACATCCCCTCGCCGAGGGCCTGACGTTCGACGACATTCTGCTGGTCCCAGCCGCGTCCGAGGTGCTCCCGCGCATGACCGACGTGTCCGCGCGCCTGACGCGGCGAATCGCGCTGCAGATTCCGCTGATCAGCGCCGCGATGGACACCGTGACGGAATCCCGGACCGCGATCGCGATCGCGCAAGAGGGCGGGATCGGCGTCATCCACAAGAACCTGCCGATCGCCGCGCAGGCCGCGCAGGTCGCTCGCGTGAAGAAGTTCGAGAGCGGCATGGTCTCCGACCCGCTGACCGTCGGCCCCCGGCAGACGATCTCCGAAGCGTTGCGCGTGATGCAGCAGTCCCGGATCTCCGGGTTGCCCGTCACTGACGACGGGCGGCTGGTCGGGATCCTGACGAACCGAGACCTGCGCTTCGAACGACGCCTCGACCGCACGGTGGGCGAGGTGATGACCCGCGAGCACCTCGTCACGGCGGCGCCGGGCGTAACGCTGGAAGAGGCGACCCAGAAGCTCCACGACAACCGGATCGAGAAGCTCCTGGTCGTCGAGGCGGATCAGAAGCTCGTCGGCCTCATCACGGTGAAGGACATCGAGAAGGCGAAGCAGTTTCCTCATGCCTGTCGCGACGATCGCGGCCGACTGCGCGTGGGCGCGGCGGTCGGGGTCGGCGCGGACTGGGAGGAGCGTGCCGAAGCGCTCATCGACGCGGGCGCCGACATCATCTGCGTCGACACGGCGCACGGCCACTCGAGGAACGTACTCGAGACCGTCGGCAAGCTGAAGAAGAACCACGGCGACCTCGATGTGTTGGGCGGCAACGTCGGCACCGGCGACGGCGTGCGCGCGCTGATCGACGCGGGGGCCGATGCCGTGAAGGTCGGCATGGGCGTAGGCTCGATCTGCACGACGCGGATCATCTCCGGCGTGGGCATGCCGCAGGTCACCGGGATCGTCGACGCGGCGCGCGTTGCGCGCGCGGCCGACATCCCGATCGTCGCCGACGGCGGGATTCGCTTTTCCGGCGACGTGGTGAAGTCTCTCGCGTGCGGAGCGGACGCCGTCATGATCGGCAGCCTCTTCGCCGGAACCGAAGAAAGCCCCGGAGAAACGATTCTGTACCAAGGCCGAACCTACAAGATGTACCGCGGCATGGGCTCGATCGAAGCGATGCGCGCCGGCAGCAAGGACCGGTACTTCCAGGATGACGAAGAAGACGCGATCAAGCTGGTTCCCGAGGGGATCGAGGGCCGCGTTCCGTACAAGGGCTCGTTGTCATCGAACATCCACCAGCTCGTCGGCGGCGTCCGCGCCGGCATGGGCTACCTCGGTGTTCCGACGTTGGACGAGCTCCGGTCGAAGGCGCGGTACATCCGCATCAGCGAGGCCGGACATCGCGAGAGCCACGTGCACGACGTCGTCGTCGCCAAGGAAGCTCCCAACTACCGGCTGGGCTGACGCGTGATTCTCGTCGTTGATTTCGGAAGTCAGTACACCCAACTCATCGCCCGGCGCATTCGCGAGTCGAACGTCTACTGCGAGATTTTGCCGTGCACCGTTTCCGTCGAGGAGGTTCGCGAGAAGGAGCCCGCCGGCATCGTGCTCTCGGGCGGACCGGCCAGCATCTACGTCGAGTCGGCGCCGCAGCTCGCAAGCGGGATCCTCGACCTCGGCGTGCCGGTCCTCGGGATTTGCTACGGCATGGGCGTCCTCAACGTGACGGCCGGGGCCGAGGTCGCACGGGCGGAGCGCCGCGAGTACGGCCGAACGGCGATCGAGATCGTCGACGACAGCGATCTTTTCAAGGGGTTCGGGGTCGGAGCGGAGACGACGGTGTGGATGTCGCACGGCGATCGCATGGAGTCGCTGCCCGCCGGATGGGACGTGCTGGCCAAGAGCTCGAACGCGCCGATCCAGGCGTTCCGTGACCCGACGCGGCGGCTCTTCGGCGTGCAATTCCACCCGGAGGTCGTCCACTCGGCGCGCGGCGCGGAAATCCTGGGGAACTTCGTCATCGGGGTGTGCAAGGCGCCCGCCGACTGGACGCCGGATTCCTTCATCGACGCGACGCTGGACGGCCTGCGGGAGCGAGCGGCGGAGGGTCGCGTCATCTGCGGCTTGTCCGGCGGCGTCGATTCGACCGTCGCGGCGGCGCTGCTGCACCGGGCGATCGGCGATCGGCTCACCTGCATTTTC
>JAULKQ010016759.1:0-19691 GCA_032356285.1 Smithsoniella earleae | reverse complement strand
CTCCGCGCTGGAGATCGCGAGATGGTGGAGACGTCGCTTGCGCACCTGGGGCTCGACATCCGCACGGTCGATGCCGCCGACCGCTTTTTCGACGCGCTCGACGGGGTCCGCGACCCGGAGCTCAAGCGCAAGCGCATCGGAAACCTCTTCATCGAGGTCTTCGAGGAAGCGGCGGCCGCACTCGACGACGTTCGCTTTCTCGCCCAGGGCACGCTCTACCCCGATGTGATCGAGTCCGTCTCCGTTCGGGGCCCGTCCGCCACGATCAAGACGCACCACAACGTCGGGGGGCTTCCCGAGCGCATGAAGCTCGAACTCGTCGAGCCGCTGCGGGAGTTGTTCAAGGACGAAGTGCGTGCGGTGGGCCGCGAGCTGGGCCTCGCCGAGGAGCTCGTCGCGCGCGAACCGTTCCCCGGACCCGGCTTGGCGGTGCGGATCGTGGGCACCGTGACACGCGAAAGGGTGCGTCTTTTGCGGGAAGCCGACGCAATCGTGCGCGAGGTGTTGAAAGATCGCCCCGACGCGCGCAATCTCTGGCAGGGATTCGGAGTGCTGTTGCCGGTGCAGACCGTCGGTGTGCAGGGAGATGAGCGAACGTACGACCAGGTCATCGCCGTTCGTGCGGTCGAGAGTCTCGACGGCATGACGGCCGACTGGGCGCGACTCTCGCACGACACTCTGGAAGTGCTCGGGCGGCGCATCCCGAACGAAGTCAAAGGGATCAACCGGGTCGTGTACGACGTTTCGTCGAAACCCCCGGCCACAATCGAGTGGGAATGAGAGGAAGGGGAGGGGTGGAGTGGGGTTCGTACATCTCCATTTGCACACGCAGTACTCGCTGCTCGACGGCGCGAACAAAGTATCGGAGCTGATCCCGAAGGTCGCGGGCCTCGGAATGCCGGCGGTCGCGATGACCGACCACGGCAACATGTTCGGGGCGGTCGACTTCTACCAAGAGGCGGAAAAAGCGGGCGTTCAACCGATCATCGGTTGCGAAGCCTACGTGGCACCGAAGAGCCGGTTCGACAAGAGTCAAGCGCGCATCGAAGACCCCGAGACCGCGGGCAACTACCACCTCGTCCTTCTCTCGATGAACGACAAGGGGTACCGCAATCTCTGTCGCCTGGTCTCGAGCGCCTTCCAGGAAGGCTTCTACTACAAGCCGCGGATCGACCGTGAGCTCCTGCGCGAGTTCAACGAGGGGCTGATCTGCCTGTCCGGGTGCGTGGGCCGCGAGGTCAACCCGGCGATCCAGCGCGGCGACGTCGCCGAGGCCCGCAAGGTCGCACGCGAGTTCGCCGAGATCTTCGACAAGGATCGGTACTACATCGAGGTTCAGGACAACCACCTGGCCGAGCAGGAGGTCTCGAACCGGGAGCTGTACTCGATCGCGAAGGACCTCGGCCTACCGCTCGTCGCGACGAACGACTGCCACTATCTCGGGGCCGACGACGCCGAGGCCCACGAGGCACTCCTCTGCATTCAGACCAGAAAAACGCTCGACGACCCCGACCGTTGGAAGTTCGGCACCGACCAGCTCTTCGTGAAGTCACCCGAGCAGATGCGGGCGGCATTCCCGGAGTATCCCGAGGCCGTCGACAACACGCTCGATCTCGCCCGTCGGTGCGATTTCAAGATGAGCTTCGGGCAGTACGAGTTCCCGGACTACGCGCTCCCCGAGGGCGAGAGCCTGGAGGCGGCGCTTCGGCGAGAGAGCCGCGAGGGCCTCGATGCCCGCCTCGCGATCGCTCGCAAGAGCCCGGATTGGAACGAGACCAACGCCGCCGTATACGATGCGCGCCTCGAGGAGGAACTCGGCGTCATCGAGAACATGGGCTTCCCGGGCTACTTCCTGATCGTTGCCGACTTCATTCAGTGGTCGAAACGCAACGGCATCCCGGTCGGACCGGGCCGCGGTTCGGCCGCCGGAAGCCTCGTCGCCTGGGCGATGCAGATCACCGACATCGACCCGATCGAGCACGGCCTGCTGTTCGAGCGCTTCTTGAACCCCGAACGAAAGTCGATGCCCGATATCGACGTCGACTTCTGCTACGAACGCCGCGACGAGGTCCTGCAGTACGTTCGCGAGAAGTACGGCGAGGATCGCGTCGCGCAGATCATCACCTTCGGAACGTTGAAGGGGAAGGCGGCTCTGAAGGACGTCGGTCGCGTGCTCGAGTTCGGCTACGCGGAGACGGACCGGATGGCCAAGCTCTACCCGGCCGCGCGCCAGGGGCGCGACGTGCCGCTGAAGCAAGCGCTGGAGTCCGAGCCGCGCCTCGCCGAGATCCGCGCCAAGGGGGAGAGGGAGGAGAAGCTCTTCGCATACGCGCTGCGCCTCGAGGGCCTGATGCGGCACTCGTCCAAGCACGCGGCCGGGGTCGTGATCGGCGCGAAGCCTCTCGTGGAGTCGGTGCCTCTGTGCGTCGACAACGACGGCGTCGTCCTGACCCAGTTCTCGGGCACGGACATCGAGAAGGTCGGGCTCATCAAGTTCGACTTCCTGGGCCTGAAGACCCTCACGATGATTCAGGACGCCGTGAACCGCGTGCGCGACGGCAAGGGCGTGGACATCGATCTCGCCAACCTCCCGCTCGACGACAAGAAGACCTATCGTCTCCTCGGACGGGGAGAGACCGTCGGCGTGTTCCAAATGGAATCGAGCGGCATGGCCCAGCTCGTGAAACGGCTCAAGCCGACGTGCTTCGAGGACATCGTCGCGATCAACGCCCTGTACCGCCCGGGGCCGCTCGAATCGGGCATCGTCGACAACTTCATCGACCGCAAACACGGGCGCGAGGTCACGACCTACCCCCATCCGCTCCTCGAGCCCGTGCTCAAGGAGACCTACGGCGTCATGGTCTACCAGGAGCAGGTCATGCAGGCAGCTCGCGTTTTGGCCGGCTACAGCCTCGGGGACGCCGACAATCTTCGCCGCGCGATGGGCAAGAAGAAGGTCGAGGAGATGGCGCGCGAGCGCACGCGATTCTCCGAGGGCGCCGCGACGAACGGCCTTGACCCGAAGCAGGCGGGCGACATCTTCGACACGATCGAGAAATTCGCCGGGTACGGCTTCAACAAGTCGCACGCGGCGGCCTATGCGCTGATTTCTTTCCAGACGGCGTACCTGAAAGCGCACTACCCCGAAGAGTTCGTCGCGGCGCTGATGACGCTCGAGATGGGGGACGCCGACAAGACGCACAAGAACATCGCGGAAGCGCGGTCGATGAAGATCCCGGTGCTCCCGCCCGATGTGAACGAGAGTCGCGAAAATTTCACGGTCTCGGGGGAGAAGATTCGCTTCGGGCTGGGGGCGGTGAAGGGCGTGGGGGCGAAGGCCATCCAGGCAATTCTGGAAGACCGCGATGAGAACGGCCCGTTCGAGGGGCTCGACCACCTCGTGTGCCGCATCACGTCGAACCACCTGAATCGTCGAGTTCTGGAGAGCCTCGTGAAGTGCGGCGCGTTCGATTCCACCGGCGTCGATCGTGCGAGCCTACTCGCAAACGTCGAAGACGTGATGCGCTGGGCGGCGCACGCGGCGGCGAACGTGAACCAGGGCAACCTGTTCGTGGGCGGGAACACGGGCGGGCGAGAGACGTTCACCTACACGCGTGTCGACGCCTGGGAGGCCGACGAGCGCCTGCGGCAGGAGAAGGACACGCTCGGGTTCTTCATCACGGGGCACCCGCTGGATCGCTACCGGCGCCAACTGAAGAAGCTCGTGACCTGCACGACCGCCGGCCTTCGCGGGCAGATCGGGCAGCCGCAGAAGGTGACGCTTGCCGGGGTGATCCAGGGTTTGCGGCTCAAGAACAGCAAAAAGGGCGACCGGTACGCGACGTTCTTCCTCGAGGATCTCGAGGGCATCGTCGAGGTGATCGCCTGGCCGGAGACCTATCGGAAGAACGAGCCGCTCATCACCGGCAGCGAGCCGATCTCGCTCACGGGCAAGCTCGACATCACCGAAGAGCGCTGCCAGGTCATCGCGGACCAGTTCGTTCGTCTCGATGAAGCCCGGGCGAAGGCCATTCGGGAGCTCAAGATTCTGATCGACGGAAGCCGCTTCACACGAGACGATCTGGAGCGACTGGGCCAGATGCTGGCCCGCTACCCCGGAAACTGCCCGACGTACCTCCACGTGAAGCGCGAGGCGTTCGAAACGCGGATTTCGTTGGAAAAACACGGTGTCGCGACGAACCATGAGCTGATCTCGGCGTTGGCCGAGCGTCTCACGGGCGTGGAAGCAAGATTCGTCTCCTGACCCCTGCGGGGGTGGATCGGAAGCGCTGGGCAGCGCACAATCAGGCATGAGTCGAAAAGGACCCATCGAAATTCGCCGCGAAGCCGAGCGGGCGTTGCTGGTGGGTCTGGAGACTCGGGACGACGCGGGCCTTCATCCGATCGACGAGTCCCTGGCCGAGCTGGGCCGCTTGTGCGAGACCGCTGGCGCCGTGGTCGTGGGGTCGACGACCCAGCGTCGCCATACCCCGGACGTGCGGACCTTCGTCGGCGCGGGCAAGGTCGACGAGATCCGCCAAATGGTGCAGGAGCTTTGCGTCGACCTTCTCGTGTTCGACGATCCCCTGAGCCCGGCCCAACAGAGGAACCTGGAGCGTACGGTCGATCCGCGGACGTTCGGGGATCCGGTCGTGCGGGTGATCGACCGGAGTCAGCTGATCCTCGACATCTTCGCGCAGCGCGCGCAGAGCATCGAAGGGAAGCTGCAGGTCGAACTCGCGCAGCTCGACTACCTGCTGCCGCGCCTGACGCGCCATTGGACGCATCTCTCCCGCCAGCGCGGCGGCGGAGTCGGGACGCGCGGGCCCGGTGAAACACAGCTCGAGGTCGACCGCCGTCGCGTACGCGAGCGGGTCGCGATGCTGCGCCGCCGGCTCAAGGACGTCGCACGGACCCGGGACCTCCATCGCAAGGACCGCGCGGAGGTCCCGTTTCCGACGGTGGCGCTCGTCGGCTACACGAACGCGGGCAAGTCCACTCTGATGAACTGCCTGACCGGCGCCGACGTCCTCATCGACGACATGCTGTTCGCGACGCTCGATCCGACGGTTCGACGCCTCGAGCTTCCGAAGAGCGGCACCGTACTCTTGAGCGACACCGTCGGCTTCATCCACAAGCTTCCGCACCAGTTGGTCGAGGCTTTCAAGAGCACTCTCGAAGAGGTGCGCACGGCGGACGTCTTGTTGCACGTAGTCGACGGCTCGAACCCGGAACGGGAGGTACATCGCCGCGTCGTCGAGGACGTGCTGGCCGAGTTGGAGGTACCGGACACACCCACGGTCTTGGTCTGGAACAAGTGCGACCGCATGGGCTCCGGAGAGCGGGGCGCGTTCGCCTACGAGGTCGAGCGCAACGGCGGGGTCATCGCCTCCGCCCGCACGGAAGAGGGCGTCCCGGACATCCTCGACGCGATCGACGTTCACCTCGCGAAGAGCTCGCGACAGGTCGAGTTCTGGATCCCGTTTGCGCGCGGCGAGATTCTCGCGCGCGTCCATCGCGAAGGCCGGGTCTTGGCGCGCCAGGACGACGAGGCGGGCACGCGAATCACGGCGCTCGTCACGCACAAGCTCGCGGGGCAGATCGAGAAGGCGCTCGGGGAAGGCGCATGCTGAACTCCCTCAACGTGCCAAACGCCCTGACGCTGCTTCGGATCGCGGCGATCCCGGCGATTCTGATTGCGCTCGACTCGGAGAGCTTCGGACTGGCCTTCTTCCTGTTCTTCGCCGCGGGCGTGACCGACGGCCTCGATGGCTATATCGCGCGTCACACGAACACCCGCACGGAGTTGGGGGCCTACCTCGACCCGCTCGCCGACAAAGGGCTGGTCATCACGCTCCTCGTGAAGCTCTCGTTCGTCGGTGTGGTGCCGTTCTGGGTGCTCACCATCATTCTGACGCGCGACATCGTGTGTCTGACGGGATACCTCATCTTGTTTTTCGTGACCGGGGAGACGATCGAGATCGCGCCGAGCCAGACCGGAAAGTGGGCGACGGCATTCCAGATCTCGGGTCTCGGCGTTTGCCTCTTCCTGCTGTGGCAGCCCGCCTTCCCGGTGCCGATCCTGGGGGAGCTGCTGCTCGCCGTGGCCGCGGCCCTGACCGCCGTGGCCGGAGCGCAGTACGTCTGGCGGGGCTTGAGCTGGTACCAAGCGCGGCCCGCATGAGAGTCTCCCCCTGCGCCGTCGGACTCTTCGTGGTCCTCCTTGCCTGCGCCACCCCAGCCCCCGGTGCGTGCGCGGACGAGGCCAAGGGGCAGACGCTGCTCGACCGTGCCCGCGAGAACGCCAAGACCCGGTGGCATTGGACGGATCGGAAGCAGACCTTGTCGCTCGAGATCACCGACGGCCGCGGGAATGAGCGGGTTCGAAAACTCGTGATGTTCACGCGCCGCGAGCCCGGCGGCGGAGAGAAGAGCCTGGCGGTTTTCGTGGAGCCGAGCGAGGTTCGCGGATCGGCCTTCCTTCAACACTCCCCTCCGAGCGGGTCGCCGACGCAATGGCTCTTCCTTCCGAAACTGGAGCGACCACGTCGGATCACCTCGAAGGCGAAGCGACGAAGCTTCATGGGAACCGACTTCTCCTACGCGGATCTCGCGATCTTGGAGAACGCGCTTCTCTGGAAGCCCGAAGATGTCGACGCGGAAGCCGTTTCCGGTTCCTCCACACGGTTCCGGCTGCGTCCGCAAGTCGAGGATCCGCCGTACGATCACATCGTGATCGAGTTCTCCGAAGCCGACGCCTGGATGCAGGCGATGGAGATGCACGACGACGCCGAGGACGGCGCGACCAAGCTTCTCCGATTCGAGGAGATTCGCGAAGAGTCGGGGATTCCGACCTCGTTTCACATGGTTCTCGAGCAACCCGCCCGTGGTTCGCGCACGACGGTCGACGTGTCGGATCTCTCGTACGACTCGGGCCTGGGCGAGGCTCTCTTCACGAAGCGCGCGTTGGCGCGCGGACTCGACCATGTCGAGTGAGTCGCCGCGCTCGCCGCGACCGCGCGCGCCGTTCAACGCAAGGGCGCTTGCCCGCTTGGCGCGTCGGGCCGGCGCCATCGCACTCGAGGGTCACGCAACCGGCGACACTCCGGCGGGGGAAGTGCGCAGCGTCGTACGCGACATCGAGTCGCTGCTCTCCCGCGAAGCCCACGCCGGCCGGCCGCGCGCGCAGATCGCACTTGCACACGAGAGCGGCCCTCTGCCGCAGGAAGAATGGGTGCTCACGGTCGATGCGATCGACGGGGTGGACGCCTACCTGGCCGGCCTTCCGACCTGGTCGATCTCGCTCGGCTTGTTGCGTCGCGGAGCGCCGTGGTCGGCCGCGGTCTGCGCGCCCGCTCTCGGCGATCTCTACGTCGCGAGTTCCGGGACCTTGCGCTGGCAAGGCAAGACCGTCGAGCGGCCGGAGTCCGGTAGTCGCTTCGTGCTCGGGACGGGACTCGAAAAGCGCTCGATCCTCCGCCTGCGAAAGCGTCGCGAGGCGGAGGCACCGGTTTCGTACCACGTCTGTCTCGTGGCGCGCGGGGCGGCGGAGGGAGCGATTCTCGGCCGGATCAGCATCCGCGAGGCGGCGCCGCTCGCGTGCCTGCTGGCTCCGGTCGGCGGCGAGTTGGTCTCCATGCGCTCCGGTGAGCGGATCGACTTGGAGAGCCTCGCGCGCGGAGGGCCGAGCCGCGACCCGGTGCTCGCGGCGGCCGCAGGCCGGGCCGCGGAGTTGGTCGAGCGGCTCAAGAAGTCGGCGCGCTGACGGGCCAGGGAAGGGTCATCGGAGCGTAGGTCGTCCGGCAGGGTGGCCCCGCCGCATGGAGGAAGCTCGTCTCTCCCGCTTGATCGACGAAGACGAGACTGGACGAGCGCGTGCCGTAGACCTCCGTATGGATGCACAGCTGGTCGGTCGGCTTGCGGTCGTCCAGCGGCATCAGGTGGTCCGAGAGAATGACGCGGAGGTCCCGACCGAGCCGCGCGCGGTCACGGGACTTCGCGTCTGCCGGAACGAGCTCGGCGAACCGATGCGTCGACCGCGAGATGCGTTCGCACTCGATATCGTTCAAGTCGAGATTCGTCAGGAGATGGAGACCGGGATCGAGCGCTTGCACGGCAATGCGCCCGCCGCGGTTCTGGGCGACCCAGGCCTGCCTTCGATCGGCCAGGAGGAGATTGAACGGGTTGTACTCCTCGGGGCGCTGCTCGCGAAGCAACCCGAGCGCGTCCGTCAACGACGACTGCTCTGCCAGCGACACGCAGAGCGACCCCCGAGACGAGCACGTGGGATCCGGCGGTTCCTCCGCTCGCCGGTTCAGCACCCCGATCACGAGCCCCGAGCGCCCCACGGCGAGCCACGACCCGCCGGCCCGGAGATCGCGCCCGCCGAACGCGTCACCGTTTCCGAGCGGCTCGGGCTCGACGGTAGGACGCTCGTAGAACTCGTCGCGGTTCGCAGCGACGAGCAGCGGCAGGTCGTCCCAGGCGCCCGTATAGACGGCGAGCGTACACACGATCGTCGATACTAGCGCACGGGGAAGCGCGTTGTCTTGCTCGGGGGGCTGTGTTTTAGTTCGATTTCACGCGAGGTTTCCCGATGTTCGATTCGATCGACCAGGTGATAGAGCAGTTCGCGGAGCGCAAGTACATCTGCAATCGCGCCATCGCGACCGTCGTGTACTTGGCCTCCAAGATGCACAAGCCGATTCTCGTCGAAGGGCCCGCGGGCGTCGGCAAGACCGAACTCGCGAAGGTCGTGTCGGCGTGCCTCGGGCAAGACCTCATCCGGCTACAGTGCTACGAGGGGCTCGACGAGGCCAAAGCGCTCTACGAGTGGGAGTACGGCAAGCAGCTCCTGTACACCCAGATCCTCAAGGACAAAATTGGGGAAGTGCTTGCCGGCACGAACACGCTGAAGGAGGCCGTCGAGCGGATCTCCGATCAGGACGGAGTGTTCTTCTCCGAGCGGTTCATCCTCCCGCGCCCGCTCCTGCAGGCGATCACGTCCGAGAATCCCGTCGTGTTGCTCGTCGACGAGATCGACAAATCCGACTCGGAGTTCGAAGCATTCCTGCTCGAGATCCTGAGCGACTTCCAGGTGAGCGTACCCGAGCTGGGAACGATCGAGGCGCGAAACCTCCCCCTGGTCGTTCTTACGAGCAACAACTCGCGCGAGATGTCCGACGCCCTCAAGCGTCGCTGCTTGCATCTCTTCATCGATTTCCCGGACACCGAACACGAGTCGAGAATCGTTCGCCTGAAGGTTCCGGAGATCCCCGAAGCACTCGCCGCGGAGGTGGTTTCGGTCGTACAGAAGGTTCGGAAGCTCGATCTGAAGAAGGCACCGAGCATCAGCGAGACACTGGACTGGGCGCGTGCCCTGGCGTTGCTGAACGTCGAGGACCTCGGAGACGAGACGGTCCACGATACCCTGAGCGCAATCTTCAAGTACGAGACCGACATCCGCAAAGCCGAGAAGGAGCTGCGCGAGCACGTCTCGCGGCGGCGCGCCCGGCAGGACGCCGAGAAGACCGCCGCGAAAGACGGGAACGAGGACGTCTTGCACTGAGCAGTGACCGGCGAGGGAAGGGCGTCGGCCCGCCTCGCGCCGTCACGGGAGAATCCGTTGGAAGCCCGCATCTTGGAGTTCGGCGCTCTGCTTCGACACCACGGGCTCCGTCTGTCGACCGCCGAAACCCTCGACGCCTTGACGGCGCTCGAAGGCACCGGCCTCGGCTCGAAAGAGCTCGTACGCGAAGTGCTTCGGGCGACCATGGTCAAGCGGTCGACGGACATCGACACGTTCGACGAGCTGTTCGATCTGTTCTTCTCCGGCCTCGGCCGGGCGATCAAGGAGATCGGCGAAGAAGGCGGACAGCAGGTCGCCGAGTCCGCCCAGGACTACCAGGACCTGCTCGATCAACTTCAGCAGCTCCTCCAGAACAACGACAAAGAGCTGTCCGAGATCGCGCAAGCGTTGATGCAGAACGACGACGGCACGCTCGAGCAAAAGATCCGCGAAGCGATGGAGCAGGCCAAGGGGCAGGGCGGTGAGGGGCGGACGCGCGAAGGTCGGCTGGGGCACGCGTTGGGCGAACAGATGGGCCTGTCCGACATCGCCCGTGAACTCGGTCAGCTTGCCGAAGAACTCGAGGGCATGGGGCTCGACCCGGAAACCGCGGCGAAGCTCCGAGAGCTGATCCGTCAGCGGCTGGCCGATCTGGCCGACATGATGAAACGCGCCGCCAAGCTCGAGACCGCGCGCGAGGAGAAGAAGCCGGGCGATCCGACGCGTCTGGGGAATCTCGGCGAGAAGAGCTTCTACTATCTCAGCGAGGACGAGATCCGCCGGATGAAGGAGGCCGTGGCACGTCTCGCGCAGCGGCTGAAGAACGTGGTCTCGATCAAGCGGTCGCGTGCCAAGCGCGGCACGTTCGATCTTCAGAAGACGCTGCGTCACAATACCCAGTTCGGTGGCGTGCCGTTCGACGTGCGATTCGATCGCCGGAAGAAGCACAAGCCGCAGATCGTGGTGCTGTGCGACGTTTCGGACTCGGTCCGAAACGTCTCCCGCTTCATGCTGCAGTTCGTGTACTCCCTTCAGGATCTGTACTCGAAGGTCCGGAGCTTCATCTTCGTGGCCGACATCGGCGAGGTGACGCGACTCTTCGAGGACCTCGAGATCAACGATGCGGTCGATCAGGCCCTGCGGGGCGACGTGATCAACGTCTTCGCCCATTCGGACTTCGGCCGCGCCTTCAAGTCCTTCCACACGGACCACCTCTCGATCATCAACCGGCGCACCACGGTCATCGTGCTCGGGGACGCCCGGAACAACTACAACCTGCCGCACGAGTGGGTGATGCGGGACATCCAACAAAAGGCGAAGCAGGTCCTGTGGCTCAATCCGGAAAGCCAGAACACCTGGGGATTCGGCGACAGCGAGATGGACCGCTACGGCCCGTTCTGCGACTACGTCGAGGAGTGCCGGAACTTGAACCAGCTCTACCGGGTGATCGACCGGCTCGTCGTTTCCTGAGATTTGGCGCGGCGTTGACCGGGCCCGGGCCCATGGGTAGGAAGGGATCCAGGGATCGACCCCGATGGACCTCGCCAACGCGATAAAGATGAGCGTCGAAGGCCTCACGCTCGACCCGGCGACGAAAACGCCGATCGTCGTTCTGCGCGATGCGGACAACAAGATCAATCTGCCGATCTGGATCGGCCTCCTCGAGGCGACCGCGATCGCGACGGAGCTCGAAAGCATCGAGATGGCGCGGCCCATGACCCACGATCTCCTGCAGACGATCATCGGCGAGCTGACCGCCACGGTCGAGGCCGTCGAGGTGAGCGATCTGAAAGACAACACCTTCTACGCGACCATCCATCTGAAGCTCGCGGACCGCGAGTTGACGATCGACTCTCGCCCGAGCGACGCGCTGGCACTGGCGATCCGAGCGAAGTGCCCGATCTACGTCGCCAAGAAGGTGCTCGAGCAGTCCAGTATCCTCCAGCAAGAGCAGGAGGACGGGCAGGAGCAGAACCTGTCCAACGTATCTCCCGAGAAGTGGGCCGACATCCTCGACCGGATGACCCCGGACGACTTCAAGTACAAGATGTGATGCAGGCGATCGAGGGAGAGCTCTCTCTCGCGGCCTGCCGTGACGAGGATGTGTAGATGAGTGCGCGGGCCAAGCGAATCACCCAGAAGGAGCTGAAGCAGCCGGACGAGTTCGTCAGCACGACCGGACGGATCGTGGAATGGGGTCGTGAGAACCCGGACACGGTGAAGTACGCAGCGATCGGGCTGGTGGCCGTACTCGTGGTGATCAGCGCCGTCAGCTGGTGGATCCAGTCGCGCACCGCGACTGCGAACCGACAGTTCTACGCCGCGAGCGAGCTCTACAAGGCGAAGCAATGGTCGGAGGCCTACGACGGCTTCGTCGGACTTTCCGAGGGCCTCGGAAGCACCGACTACGGCCACCTTGCCAACCTGTACGCGGCGCGCTCGGCGATGCAGCTCGACAAGCCCGACGACGCGATCAAGTACTACGGCGCGTATCTCAGCGGACCGACGACGACCGCGCTGGAACAGCTGGCCCGGCTGAATCTCGCTCGCGCACTGTCGAAGACGGGGAAGGGCGCGGACGCGAAGGGCGAGCTCGAAAAGGCCCTCGCACTCGACGGGCCCGCCAAGCCCGAGGTGACGCTCGAGCTTGCCCGGGTCGAAGAGGCGTCCGGCGCGACCGACCGAGCGTTGGAGCTCTACGGCGCGTACCTCGAGGACAATCCGCAAGGCCCCGCGAAGGATCTGGCGCGCACCCGGATTCTCGCACTCGGTGGCACGCCCCCCGCGTCGCCCGCGGCGCAGTTCGGCGGCGTGAACCCGCTTCAGTTCCAGTAAAGAGGCGGCTCACCCAAAAGGCGGGGGCCACCTCCTCCGCGAATGCCTGCACCTGATCGAGCGGGGAGGGCCTCCGCGGATCCGCGCAACCCTCGACGCGTTCCGTTTCGATCCGCATCACCGAGCCCATCGCGCGCATCCGGTCCACAGCGCGCGCCACGGGGCACCCGCGGCTTCGGGTGTCGTGAGCAGACCCAGGCAGGCGCCCTCGTCGAACATCGCGGCCCAGGAAGTCCGGCTGCTCGGAACGTGCCCCCGGAGCGTGCCCGTGCGACGAACCGCTCGGAGAAGAACACGGCGAGAACTTGCCCCGGAAGGACCCCTGTATCCCCAAGCCTTTCGGGCTCCAATAACGTCCGATAAGATAGATTATGACAAATAGACGAATCTGCGCGTACGGGTGGGGCCTGCCCTGGCAATCCCGGTCGGCCTAGAGCGCAGACGGGAGTGCGGGCGCGCTACAGAACCGTCCGCACTCGTGTGTCGATGGACGCGTGTCCGCGGTGTGCGGAATGCTCCGGGGACTCTCGGGAACGACCCAGGGGCGTCTCGCGAGCCTCAACTCGAGCGAGGGTCCGGCTCCTCGCTCGGAGGTTCGTTCCCGCCGTCGCTCGCGGTGGGCTCCTCGAAGGGCCTGGCCACGACCGGCTCCGAGGACTGGATCGTCTCGCGGATCTCGCGAGCATCCTCGGGCAGAAGGCGCGCGAGAGTCGTGCGGGCACGCTTGTCGCCCGGGTCCATCGCGAGCAATTGCTCGAGGTACGCTCGCGCGGCCAACGGGCGCTCGTCGTGCAGAGCGATCTCCGCCAGCAGTCGCAGCACGTCGCAGTCGTCCGGCGCGACTTCCCGCGCTCGCGTCAGGTAGTAGCGGGCCTCCTCGCGTTGGCGGCTCCGGTAGTAGAGGCGCCCCACCCCTTTCAGCGCCTGTGCGTTCCACGGGGAGAGTCGCAAGGCTTCCTCGAACTGGCCGAGCGCGCCCTTCATCCGTCCCGCGCGCATCATGTCGCGGGCCATGCGCACGAGATTCTGGCTCTCCTCGGCATACTCGCGCACGTCCGCTTCGGCTCGCAGGACCGCATCGTCGACCTCGGCGTGTTTCACCTTCGCGTGCGGGCCGAGATACGTCTTCAACAGCTCGAGACAACGCTGGGGCTCGAGAGCGCCGAGGAACACCAGTCCGAGTGCGTCGTTCTTGTGATCCTCCCGGTGGATCTCCATGTAGACGCGGCGCCTCATACGCGCTCCAGGGGGTCGAACAGCTTCTTGTATTCCTCGAGCGCAAAGCGATCCGTCATGCCGGCCACGTAGTCGGCGATCACCCGGGGCGGTTCGTCGCCGTTCTCGATCTGTTTGTAGACGTGGCCGGGCATCTGACGGGGCTCCTCCAGGTAGCTCTCGAAGATTCCGGTCAGCACGGTTTTCGCCTTCACGCCCATTCGTACGACGCGAACGTGCTTGTAGAGATTCTCCATGAGGAAGTCCTTCAGTTCGCGGATCTTCTGCGCCATGTCCTCGCTGTAGCCTGCGAGGCGCGGCCGGACGCGCCGGAGGTCGGCGATCGTCTGCACGTTGTTCTCGCGAATACCCCGCCCCACGGTCTCCACGAGATCCGAGACCATCGCGTCGAGGACGCGTCGCACGGTTTGGTAGCGAAGGATCGAGAACGGCGCGTCCGGCGATCGCTCGATCGCGCCGGCGTACGCCTCGCGCCAGAGCGCGACGTCGTCCATTTGCTCGCGCAGCAGCATTCCGCTCTGAACGCCGTCGTCGATGTCGTGGCAGTTGTACGCGATCTCGTCTGCGAAATCGGCGACCTGTGCTTCGAGCGTCGGCGCGATCTCGGGATCGAAGAGCTTGACGAGCGGCCGGTCGTACTCCGACGAGTGCTTGACGATGCCCTCGCGGACCTCCCAGGTGAGATTCAGGCCGGGGAACTCCGGGTAGCGCTCCTCCAACTGCTCGACGATGCGCAGGCTCTGCGCGTTGTGCTCGAAGCCCCCGTACGGCTTCATGAGAGCATCGAGCACGTGCTCTCCCGCGTGGCCGAACGGCGTGTGGCCGAGATCGTGCGCGAGCACGATGGCCTCGGCGAGGTCCTCGTTCAGGCGCAACGACTTCGCGATCGTGCGCGTGACCTGAGCCGCCTCCATCGTGTGCGTGAGGCGCGTCCGGTAGTAGTCGCCCTCGTGATTCACGAAGACCTGAGTCTTGTACTCGAGGCGGCGAAACGCGGTTGCGTGGATCACCCGGTCGCGGTCACGCTGAAAGGCGGTCCGAAGATCGTGCTCCGGTTCGTCGTACGCCCGGCCACGGCTGTCGGCGCTCCGCATCGCCCAGGATGCGAGCCACACGTCCTCGTGCGTCTCGAGCTCGCGACGGTTCACGACCGCCTCCCGACCGACCGCACTGCGGCTCTTCCTCGTGCCTCCCGCGTCTCCACTCCCCTCCTCCACCCGCAGCCCGCCCGCGCGGCGCAGCGTGAACGGCCGCGGAGCCCTCGACCCGAGAGCCCGCCGCCCTTCGTTCCTTCATTGTGAGGGATAACCCGACCCGGTGGCAAGGGCTGTCCCGACAAAGCTCTCAGGGGGCGGCCGGCGGCGGATTCTGGCGCCCGCCGGGGAGGAACCGGTCGTAGGCCATCTCACCGTTTGGGGCTGGGCCGGTACCGCGATCCGCGGCGGCCTTGCGCTCTTGCTCCGTGGCGACTTGGTCGTCGACGAGTCCGCCCGAAAAGACCACGTAGAGCACGCTCACGGAGAAGATCGCGAGCACGACCCAGATGATGCGCTGAACCCAAACCACGGTCGGAAAGGCAGACTAGCACCTACCGTGGTGCGTGCGCACACGACCCTAGGGTGTCACTTCGTCGTCCGCGGGGACCGCCGCCGCTTGCCGTGCGACCGGTGGCGCCACCCGAGCGGGCATGGCGATCCGGCTGGCCGCAACGCGCCATTGCCCATCGTGAATCGTCCACACGTCCGTGTGGAGGCCCTTGACCGCCGGGAGTGGCCCATCGGGTCCCGGCACGCCGGTGAGCTCGAAGCTGCCGTTGGCGATCACGATCTCCGGCGAGAGAAACCGCATGTTGTCCAACGTGAGCTTCAGCTTCGTTCCCTTGTAGACTCCGCCGAGCTGCCTGGCGAACAACGTTCGGATCTCCTCGCGTCCCGTCGCCACCTGGCCGTCCGCAGCAAAGTGGTCGGCATCGTCGGCATAGAACGCGATCAATTCGTTCGGACTCTGCTTGTTCCAAGCGTTGCAGAACGAGAAGTACATCTCGTAGAGCTCCTGCTCCTGGAGGTCGACCTTCTTCGCGGCCGCTGCCGCATCTCCGGCCAGACCCACGACGGCGAGAACGCACACGATCGAGACCAACTTGCGCATGGCACACTCCTTCCGAGAGCTGCTGTGGGGACGTTGGTTAATCTTGCCGAAATCCGTTAATTGTAACGCTGTTCGGAATAAACGATTTTGGCAAGATTAACCAACGTCCCCACAGCTTCCATCCTCTGTTTCGTGCTGGCCGCGTGCGGAGACGGCGCCTCGAGTGGGGACCGCCATGCGGTGGTGGAAGCACCGGCGCTCGAGGGGGCGTGTCCCGCGGACTTCGTGCCTGCGGCCGGGTTCAACGACGGCTTCCCCTCGGACGGCAAGGATCGCCAGTTCCACCTCCTGCTGCCGGACGATACGACGGAGCCACGTCCGTTGTTCGTCTCCCTCACCGGTACCGTGCAGTCCGAACTCGGCTTCGCCGCTCAGTCGGAGCTCGATCAGCTCCCCGCCGATGGCTGGATCGTCGCCGCGCCCGTGCGCACGTGCAGTCAGAACCAGACCAACTGCGCGCAGATCGGGACCGACGGCCGCATCTGGGAGCCGTGGTACGATGGTACGATCGCCGGACCGAGCGACGACGAAGGGCCCGACGTGCGCTTCGTCGAGGCGATGGTGCGGTGCATCGCCGCGCGTTGGCCGGTCGACGCGTCACAGATCCACATCGGCGGCATCTCCGCCGGCGGCTCGTTCACCAACCGCTCGATGACGTTCAACTCGGACCTGTTCGCCGGGGGCGTCGCAGCATCGGGCAATTGGTACGGCGGACTGGCGGCGCCCGCGAGCCCGCGGCAAATGGACCGCTCCCTCGTCATCATCATCTGGGGCGGCCCGAACGACCTCTGGCCGCCGGGCAACCCGATCGCCGACTACGACCCCGAGACGAAGCAAGCCGCGATCTACTACGCGGCGCAGCCGAACGTGGTGACCTTGTCGTGCACGGGAAGTCACGGCCACATCTGGCCGACGGCCATGACGACCTGGCTCGCCAAGACTCTCCTGTCCTTCCCGAAGGGGACCGATCCGGCGGACTTCGCGTTCTCCGAGCCGCCCACGGGGTTCAGCTGCGTCCTCGGCGAGTACACCGACCACTGACGACCCACCCCTCAGCTCTGATCTGGCACCGTCGGATTCCCACCGCACGTTGCAGCATCACAGCCCCCGAGAGTCGCACCGTCCGCTCGGCCTGACGCTGGTGCTGCCGATCGCGCTCCCCGCGCGGGCAGGTACGACGAGAGCGCGCTGAAGGCTCGACTGCTTGCGTCGATAGCACACAAGTGTTACAAGTGTGCTAAGATGGACACGACGATCCGGAACATCGACGATCTGGCGTATCGTGAGCTCAAGGCGCGTGCGGCGCTGGAGGGGCGGCCCATCGGCGAGACGCTGAGCGATGCCATCCGTGCGTATCTACAGGCAGCACCCCAGGGTCGTCGGGACCGGAGCCTCGCGGAGCTGAAGCCAGAGACCTATCCGCCCGGGACCGAGCGGCTGAGCGAGGAGATCGACTCCGTCGTCTACGGTGGGGCGTGATCGTCCTCGACTCGAGCTTCCTGGTCGCTTTCCACAACTCCCGAGATGCTCACCACGCGAGGGCGGCCGGCGCCATGGAGCGGCTCGTTGCCGGCGAGTGGGGCGAAGCCCTCCTGCTCGAGTACGTCTACCTCGAGGTCGTCACGGTGATCGCCGCGCGACGGTCTTCGGCGACTGCCCTCGGTGTCGGCGAGACGTTGCTGCGCGCGCGCGAGGTGGAGTTCGTCCCGTGCTCGGAGCACTTCGCCGCTTCCGTGGAGATGTTCGGGCGTGTCGCCGACCTCGGACTCAGCTTTGTCGATGCAGCGATCGTCACGGTGGCACGCGCCCGCGGGGCGTCGCTCGTCGCGACGTTCGACGCGGACTTCGGGAGAGTGGACGACCTCGAGATGCTCCCGAAGTAGGCACGCTCGAACTTCCGGAAGCCGCTGCGCGAGGTACCAACCAGGCGGGCCGGTGCGTGGAGAGCCGCGCAAGTCGAGGGATCTGGCACCACCGTCATCTTGGCGGCGATCGGTGATGTGTGCGTGGAGAACGGCCTGGCGGATTGTCGAAACCGCGATGATGCCAAATGTTCGGTGAACAATGCCCCCGGCGTGACTCGAACACGCGACACCAGGATTAGGAATCCTGCGCTCTATCCACCTGAGCTACGGGGGCCTGAGGGTTTCTAGTGGGCTACCAGAACGCCCTCCTCTACCCCAGCGCACGCGAGATTTCGAACCGTGCCGCCCGCGTCGCGGAGAATCCGGAGTCACTCGCAGCGAGCCTGCCCTTGCTCCCCGGTCTGCAAAGGTGTGAGTCTCGACGCCGTGGCTCCTGAGCGACGAGCCGTTGTGATCGGCGGATACATCAACGGACTCGGCGTCGCCCGTGCCCTCGCCGCGCTCGGGATTCACACGAGCGTCGTCCGCACGGCGGCGTTCGACATCGCGCACCATTCGCGCGCGGTGGCCTCGCACGACGCGGCGCTCGACGTCGCGACACGGCCGGAGTCGCTTCTGGAGTTGCTGGAACGCCGTGCGAGCGATTGGTCGGGCGCCGCGCTGTTTCCGGCGTGCGATGAGGCGCTGAGCGTACTTTCGCGACACCGCGAGCGCCTTTCGGCAGACTATCGCGTGCTGGCGCCCCCCTGGGACGTGGCGCGACACGTGCTCGACAAGGCCCTCCTGCTTCAGGCGGCGCGAGCCACAGGTATTCGGGCGCCCCACTACTACGGCGTCGCGAACGCGGCGACGGCGGCGCTTCCGGGCATCCGCTTTCCGGTGATCGTGAAGCCGTTCGTGAGCTGCGAGTTTCAAGCGCGCTTCGCGACGAAGCTCTTCGTCGCGTACGACCGAGCAGAACTCGAACGTTGCGTGAGCCGCGTTGCCGGCGCCGAATGCGCGTGTGGCGTCTTCGATCTGGTTCCGGGGGACGACGCGCAGATCTATGCCTACGGCACCTACGTCGACACGCGGGGCGAGCCGCGGGCCGGTGTGACGATACGCAAGCTTCGGCAAAGTCCACCGCACTTCGGCGTCGCGCGGGTCGCCGAACTGAGCGAGGACCAGCCCGGCTTGCGCGAGGCGACCATCGAGCTCTTACGCCAGATCGGATACCGCGGCATCGCGGTTGCGGAGTTCAAGCGCGACCCCCGTACAGGAGTGTTTCAGTTCCTCGAGGTGAACGGCCGCTCGACCATTTACAACGGGTTGCTCCGCCGGGGCGGCGTCGATCTCTCCGCCCTTGCCTGGGCCGACCAAGTCGACGGCCAGCCGATCTCGGCGGCGTCGAACGGCTGGCCGGGCGTGTGGGTGAACCTCCACGCCGACCTGCTCTACTCCGCCCTGGGGCGACGGCTCGATCCGTTGTCGTTCTCCGAGTTTCTGGCACCCTACGCGCGTCCGGTGACTCATGCCGTATGGGCGGCCCGGGATCCCGGGCCCTTTCTCGCGCTGTGGCCGCGTACGCTACGGGAGGGCGTTGCCACCCTCGCGCGCGGCGCGGATTCGCCCCGGCTCGCCGACCGGAGCGTTGCCCGGCCGACAGGGGAACTGCGGGCACCGGCCTACATTGAGGCCACCGCCCGGAACTTCTCGTTCCCCTTGCGCAGGACTTCGGTGCGGTGGCTCGTATCGATGACGGCCGCTTCGCCGAGAAGGCGTCGCAGCCGGGGCAACGCTCTTTCGAGCGCGCGGCGATACGCGTCCTCATCGAGACTCACCAGCGTGAGCGCAAAACCGTGCGGTGCGCGTTGGGTGAGCTGGTACTGCAGCACGTCGCGATCGGACTTGAACACCTCCCAGACGGCGCGCGGGTGAACGAACCCCCCGTCGGGGAGCGCCAAGACATCCTCGACGCGGCCCTCGAGCTCCGACAACACGCGCAAGGTGCGGCCGCAGCCGCATCCCGCAGTCGTCAGCGCCGCGACGGCGCCGAGGGG
>JAULKQ010016748.1:0-10529 GCA_032356285.1 Smithsoniella earleae | reverse complement strand
TGGAAATTTTCCTTTCCAGAAGTCACTAGTTTTCTTAGTTGATTTCAGCTCTTGATTATAAAATTGCATGGAACGGTTCGTGGAGGCGACGTACCGCCTTTTATTGTTCTTCAATATCGGTTCTTATTCGTCGAAGTTCAATCCTATCTTATTTTGTTTGTAATTTTCCATAACGGCGGTATGTACGCTCTCCACTGTGTTGGGTGACGTGTTCCTTGCCATTTACTCAATCATCATAATGATATCTACATTGAATTATTGAGCATTTTTGATCTACTCCTCTCTTTCCACTTACTTTATAGACTAATCTATGCTCCTGTGTTATTCTCCTTGACCAATATCCTTTCAATCCATGTTTTAACGGTTCTGGTTTCCCAATTCCTTTAAATGGATTTGATCTAATTGACTTAATCAACTCTTTGATCTTATTTACTATATCTTCATCTGTTTCTATCCAATATTCAAAGTCTTCCCAGGCATGTTCTGTGAATTCTATAATCATTTGCTTCTAATCTTCTAGTGTATAAGTTCTTGTCTTACCAGATCGTAATTGTTCTATAGACTCCTCTAGTCTCTTTCTATTATTTAAGCTCGATAATAAATATTCTGTTTCTTTTAGTGAATTATATTCCTTGATCGACATGATTACTATCGCATCATCTTCATTGTTGTTCCTTGGTACAATAATCACGTCCATTGATTTACTTACCAAATCAAAATAATACTTCATCTTAGATCTTAAGGAAGATATGGTTATGGCCTTCATAATATTTTATTTTGTACACTCAAAAGTACGTCAATCTGTACTCAAATGCAATTGTCAAACTATATATTCTCTGGAAATTTCTGGTAGATAATCTATTCTTATAGTTGCAATTTTTCTCTTTTTACTTGATCTAGCCAGACATGGCACCCAACGGGTTGTGTATACGACGTGCTGCCGTTTTCTGTTCACCAATATAAGTTCTTATTTGTCCAATCTCAATCTCCATTTTTTATAAAATATCATTTGTCCACCGGCAGCATGATCGTATACACTGTGTTGTGCGCTTCCCTGCGGGTGGCTGTAGGCAGCTGATCTCAACGGATGGTGTATATTCTTTACACCAACGGAAGACTCTTGATGCCTACTCCGCGCTGGCAAAACTTTGCGCGTCCGGCAGACCAGGTTGCTGACCTCAACGGCTGGCGTAACTTTTTGTACGCCAACGGAAGGCTCTTGCATTCTGGCTGTGCGCTGGCTTAGCCTGCGAGGGCCTGCCAGGTTACTGGTCTCAACGGATGGCGTATCTTTTTTACGCCAACGGAAGACCTTGTATTCTGGCGACGGTAGGCCAGGCCTGAGGGATTGCTCACAACGGTCTGGGTATGCGACGTGCTACCCTTTCTCTGTTTTCCAATATCGGTATCTATTCGACGAAATACAACTCCTTCTCATTCACTTTCTAATTTGCCATAAAGGGTAGCATGATCGCATACGCTTTGTTATAGTCCGTACTTTATAACTAACTCAACAATTTACCATTTTCAAAGAGTAATTTCTCCCAATTATTTATCTGGTTTGATTATCCTCTTCAATTACTTGTCTTTTCATTTAGGTGCTGATTTCAAGAAAAATTGAGTTCCATTAAATCAATCCCCTTTGGTCAATGATTCAACTAAATTTATGAATTGCTTGGTCGGCCTAAAATTTTTTCCATCCATTCTTGATATATAGGAATTTGATTCTAGATAGATTCTGGTTCGATCTTGGCAATAAAATTCCAAAGCAAAACGATTGTCAATTTCTTCAGTTGATGTTTCTTCTTCGAAACTTAGTATTTCAGAGGTCAGTAAATCTATTGTCTCTCTGTTTTCTATTTTTTTGGGATCTAATTCTAAGATGCTCTCTAAAGGGACTCTAATTGGTGTTAAAACATTAGATGGTCTTCCATAAATGTTTACTCGTTTACATGCACATTCGTCAAATGGGATCGGGTTGCATCCCAATACAATTCCGGTTATTCCTAGAATCAAAAGGAATCTTAATTTATTGATTTTCATTACTTGTCTTATGGACTATAACGGTTCGTGGAGGCGACGTACGGCCGAAATTCTGTTTTTCCAATATACTTTGTTATTTACCATAATTCAACTCTGTCTATCAATCAATTTGTTCTTAACATACCGGCCGTATGTACGCTCTCCACTGTGTTATGCCTCGTTCATTTTCTTAGGTCTTTAGCTTATCTATATCGGTTTTACATTTCAATATTTCTAATTTCATTAATCTATCCCCAAAAACAGGCATATTCATCTACATCTACAATCCTTAAAAATTCAGAAAGTTCTTGTACTTCTGGGCGAGGTTCATACAATTCCCATTTACCACTTGCTCGTCTCCAATAAATTTTCCATACTCCTCTTGACTTAATATATCTTGTTTTGGCAATCTGGCTCCTTATCTTTCTACCCGTTCCATCCCATAAGGGTCTTATTTCATAGATCTCTATTACATTATCTTCAAAATCATATCCAAGATCTACTTTGTCTCTTATCTCTTCTGGTGGCCTTCTTCTTGCCATGAAGGATTTAATTTCTCTTTCTCGAATGTCTATCAATTTACCTTGATCATCTTCCATTCTTGGTATTCTTATGGTTTAGGTTCTTTCTTCTCAGTGCTAATTCTCAGTACCTGCTCTAGCTATTTTGTTTTCTCAGGTAATTTAGTAATCCTAGAACATGTTGTCGAGTATGTTTTGGAAATATTAGCTTGAAATACCATAAGGCATCTTGTTCACTATTTGTCTCTCTTCGAAACTTAATCTCTAATAAATCATAGATGATATCTGATAAATCATCAATTGCATCTCCAGTCCCTACTTCTGGTTCTTCTAGTAATGATTCTCTATTCAGTAGTTCATGATACCATCCAAAGTCAGTGAAATTATTCTTTACATTTTCAATCACTTCTGGAAAATTAGACCTTTCAAATTCTTTGTAATCTCTTTCATCAAATTCATACTGGATCTCAAAGTATTTTGAGTACAACTTTACTAAGTTCTTTTCAAGATCAATTTTCTTATTTACTATCCTCACATTGGCCTCTAAGCCATATTTTACAATTTCATCAATTATCTTGATTAGTTCTTCCAATTTCAGATAAACTTTTGATAATGAGGCATAACGGTCTGGGTATGCGACGTGCTACCCTTTTTCTGTTTTCCAATATCGGTATCTATTCGACGAAATTCAACTCCTTTTCAATCACATTCTTATTTACCATAAAGGGTAGCATGATCGCATACGCTTTGTTAGCCGCAAAACTAAATCTCATTATCCAATAAGTTCAATATTCGCTTTCTTATGATATTATATTCCCTATTCACTTCTGAGTTCAGTAAGAGTCCTTCACGATTATCTTGGATCACTTTGGAGTATTGTCCTTGAATCATAACGATATCCTTCCACTTTTCACTATTTATTGACATGAAGTAGTTTTCCATTTCATTAAGCAAATCATCAAACTTGTTTGATTTTAATAACTGAATAAATTTAGGCTTTATATTTGATTGAGTCTTCGCGTAGTCTTCACTAATAATAAACAAAAGTCTACTCCATAACTTATAGATATCCTTCATGACAATTCTAAGCTTCCTTGGATTACTTAACCCTTGTTGTTCGTAATTTTTTAAGGATTCAATAATCCGTTCTTCCCTAATCCGTATTTTGAAATTACTACTTTTCTGCTTTTCAATGAAGAGCCGTATATCGGACATCAACTTCTTAAATTCGATACTATTTAATCGAAGTATCCTCGGAGTTCCAATAATGAAATAGTTAATCCTTGTTTGAATATTCAGTCGCCCAGAGTTTTCCCAGTCAATCTTAGTTTCCCATTCAGATTTCCATCTCAATCCATTCAGTCCAAGGTCTCTTGTCAAAATATTCTTAACCTCTTCTTTTTCATGGTCTTCATTGGTCGTAAAAGCACATAGAACACAAGACTTCTTGTTCTTAAATCTATCATATCTAGGATCCTTCCTTGCAATCATTACCATTCTAATCTTCCCGTCTTCTACAAGCTTATTGAGTTGGTTCTGCAAGGCGTGTAAACGTACTTTTTCATCCTCAACAATCCACTTTCCGTCTACAAAATCTGTAACACCTCGATTCTGAGGTATAATCCGAATCCAGTGATTGTCCTTTTCGATCATTGTTCAGGTAATATTTTTTCTGGTTCAACTTACTAAATAAACCTAAAAATCATTGTTTTATTTCTGTGATAGAAAATTCAATGCTCTTGCTGTTGCGACCATTCCTGTGTACCTAACTGAATAATTCAAGGGTATTTTCAAGCACAGATATCTCAATAAATCTAAAATTCTTTTCACCTTGAAGCCTTTCTACGAATAAACGTGGGCCTTCATGAGAAATAAGGCTAAAAGAAAAGGTCTGTAAGTCTTCTTTAGTAATCCTTTGGGATAGCATATCTATTGATAATTTATGATGCCCCCGAAGCTTCAATACTATTTCTGAATGAAGCTTAGAAATAATATTTGATATTTCAATGATAAACGTAAAGACAGGTAGGTGTGGTCTTCGAGACACTAAATCCTTTCCTGACTTTTCCCATCTACTGTAGTTGGACAACAAGAATTCAATATCAAAAAGAACAGCTAAATGTGAATCATTCTGATCTCCTGAATTTTGAACAATCTGGATTGGCAAGCCGCAATGAACAACATAGTTTCTTAGATCTGAACAAAACCTGAACTCGAAGTATCTTTCTTCAACTTCCGAGAGTTTCTGTTGTAAGAAAATCATTACATCAGACCCCCTACCGTACCACCGAGTGAAATTTGTCTTACAATATTCCTTGAAAAAATAGATACTAGACAAGAGATTAAAGAGTTCTACATTTAAAGCCCGCTGGAGGACCTCCAATTCCCCAGTTTTTAAGTGCCTTTTAGGTTTTATGTACTTATCCATTAAATCAATCATATAATCACGAAGCTTCAACATATTAATATATAGTACTCTCCAGGCTCGATCAAATTCTCTTAGATTAAACAATTCCAGATTTGCAGCCTTTAATTGTTCAAACTCTTTTTCAGATAGTAACTTATAACGAGTAATTTTACCATCTTCCTTCCTTGTTGAAATCAGTTCATGAATCATTAACTTCCTAATATTTGCGGCTAACGGTCTGGGTATGCGACGTGCTACCCTTTTCTTGTTTTCAATATCGGTATCTATTCAACATAAATCAACTCCTTTCCATTCACTTTCTTATTTGCCATAAAGGGTAGCATGATCGCATACGCTTTGTTACCAGATGTGCCCTAGGGCTTTTCCTTATTTCTCCATCAAGTTATCTGTACTACAATCACGATTTTCTATGAAACAGGATCTCAATTCGACGATACAGTTTTCGATTTACATATAATTCTATCTTGACGCATCGAAATCTGTTCATATGCAGGAATCTATTCGACTACAGATTAATCAATTTACATGCAATTCTGTCTTGACGTATCGGAATCAGTTCATATGCAGGAATCTATTTGACCATAGATTAATCAATTTACATGCAATTCTATCTTGACGTATCAGAATCTCTTCGTATGCAGTATCCTATTTGATCATAGATTAATCAATTCACATGCAATTCTATCTTGATGTATCGGAATCTGTTCACATGTAGGATTCTATTCGACCATAGATTAATCAATTCATATGCAATTCTATCTTGATGTATCGGAATCTGTTCACATGTAGGATTCTATTCGACCATACATTACTCGATTCTGATACAGTTCTGTCTTATCAAATCAATCTTCTATAATTCATCATTTATCATCCCCGCCCAGCATATCTGGTAACGGTCTGGGTATGCGACGTGCTACCCTTTTTCGTTTTTCAATATCGGTATCTATTCGACGAAATACAACTCCTTTACATTCACATTCTTATTTGTCATAAAGGGTAGCATGATCGCATACGCTTTGTTAGCGGATGTGCCCTAAGGCCTTAGCCATCTATCTTACTTGGTTTCAGCAATTATTTCTCTCATTTACATCTGGGAATCTACTCTCCAACAATTTAACTCGTCCAGATATAAATCTGTCTAAACCAAATCTGTACTTATTTATGCTTCGGTATCTATTCACTGATATATTAACTCGTCCAGGTATAAATCTGTCTAAACCAAATCTGTATCTGTTCACACTTCGGTTTCTATTCGCCGATATATTAGCTCGTCCAGATACAAATCTGTCTAAACCAAATCTGTATCTGTTCACACTTCGGTTTCTATTCGCCGATATATTAACTCGTCTAGATATAAATCTATCTCAATCAAATCTATACTTGCTCACTTCGGGATCTATTCGCCGATATATTAACTCGTCCAGATACAAATTTGTCTAAATCGAATCTGTACCTGTTCACACTTCGGTACATATTTACCGATATATTAACTCGTCCAGATATAAATTCACCTAATCTATGCCGTCTATATTTTCAATTGTAATGCTCGCCTAGCCCAGCATTTCCGCTAACGGTCTGGGTATGCGACGTGCTACCCTTTTTCCGTTTTCCAATATCAGTATCTATTCGACGAAATGCAACTCCTTCTTATTCATATCCTTATTTGCCATAAAGGGTAGCATGATCGCATACGCTGTGTTGCCTGATGTGCCCTAGGGCCTTTTTACTCTCTCAATTACAGATGATTTTCAAAGAATACTCTTAATCCGTTTCGATATCTCAATCTGTTCACAACTCAGTAACTGTTTTGCGAAATACGGATGTTCAAACAACTCGATTAAGCCGTTTCGACTCCTCAATCTGTTCACAACTCAGTAACTGTTTTACGAAATACGGATGTTCAAACAACTCTATTAAGCCGTTTCGACATCTAAATCTATTCACAACTCAGTAACTATTTTGCGAAATGCGGATGTTCAAACAACTCTATTAAGCCGTTTCGACATGTAAACCTGTTCACAAGACAGCAAATGTTTTACGAAATGTGGATGTTCAAACAACTCTATTAAGCCGTTTCGACACTTCAATCTGTTCACAACACAGTAACTGTTTTACGAAGTGTGATGCTCAAACAACTCAGTTAATCCGTTTCGACATCTCTATCTGTTCACCAGTGAGGAAATCTTTTCCAAGTATAGATATTCTACTTGATCCATTTTAATTTCTATAGCCCCAGCATGTCAGGCAACGGTCTGGGTATGCGACGTGCTACCCTTTTCCTGTTTTCCAATATCAGTATCTATTCGACGAAATGCAACTCCTTCTTATTCATATCCTTATTTGCCATAAAGGGTAGCATGATCGCATACGCTTTGTTAGCAGCATTTCCATTTTCCTTCAGTCGATCAGTTTTTTGTATTTCATTCACCTGTCCACCAATTGTATCCATAATAATAATCCTCAGTTGTCACCAATAACTTCTTGCTATCCCATGAAGGATTCATGATATATGATTGCTCTATGGTCTTACAATCTATATACTTCAGAAAGTTGTTTCCATGAAAGTGTAAGTCATTTAGATTTATCTCTTCACACAGTCCTATCCTACCTTTATCTTTTAAGGCTTCTTCTAGATTTTCTTCAGATGGATATTTGGAAAAATCATCATACATGATCTCATCCTCATGAAACCAACTTAAAAAGGACATCCAGAATTCTATGATATTTCTGTAATATTCTTTTTTTCCTTTTACTATAATTGTTTGATTGTAAATATATTCCGTGATCGTTACTATTTCTGGTTTCTTATCAAGCAACTCATTTCCCTTTAGATTCCGGATAGAGAAGATAATCTGTTGGTAAGAAATAGGTTCCTTTTTATTTTTTGCATTATCTAAATTCATCTTTTTCTCCATATGTTTCTCGTCACCAACTCTTCTTGCCATACCATTCAACTTCATACTCTTTCAACAAAGATTTTAGTGGTCCTTTTACCTGTTTCTCTTTGTATAATTCAACTTCATTTCTGCTTTGTTTTCCTCCACAAATCCTTATCAATCCATCAATGTAGTTCACAAAATCCACAGATTCATCTCAATTTCTTTGTAGATATTTGAGCATTATTCTAAATATTTTAGGAATTCAATACCTCCAATCTGGTTTTCAGTCAATATGTCAAGAATAATTGTCCCTTCCAATTTATCTTCTAATACTATATTCTTCTCAAATTGCCATTTTGAATCTGGCTCATTTGGATTATCTGAGGATACAAACTGGAGATAGGCTTTGCTTATCCAAAAACCTTCTTTACAACTTCTTAGATTCTCGATAATTTCAATCTCTTCTGAATACTGTTCTGTCAACAAATCAGCAATCCGATTTAAAACCTCTGGTTCTTTCTTTTTCATTTCCTGATTTTTCATCTGCTGTTCTCCAAATCAATTAATAATTAACATAGTTTGTTATCTACTAAATTGCTGCTAACGGGCTGGGTATGCGACGTGCTGCCCTTTTCCTGTTTTCCAATATCGGTATCTATTCGCCGAAATTCAACTCCGTTTACAATCAAAATCTTTTTACCATACGGGCAGCATGATCGCATACGCTTTGTTAGCCACAGGCCATATATTCTTAGCCTTTGCATATCATTTGGTAAATAACTTGAGAGTTTCTTTCAGTTTTTTGGAGTTTTCTTAATTCTTCAATCCAACTCTTGTTATCAAAAAATATCGATTCTTCATCCCATTCTAGATCATTGAAGAAGAATTGTCTTCCAGAACCATTTTCATTTAATTTAACCACTATGCCTTCATTAAAGCCTTCCAAATCAATCCAAACAAGAATTAGAATTGATAATAATATCTTTTTGTGAAATTTCTCCCATTCATCAAATTCTCCAGAGATATAGTCAAAGTATTCTAAATTATCGTAAAAATTTACTGAAGGTTCTTCGGATATCTTTCCTATTTCGAAATCTAATTCAGATATCCCTCCTCCTTTATCTAAACAAACATAAGTGTCTTTACAACTTTGTTCTACTGAAAGTGAAACATGTACATATTCTTCGTCATCAATCAGTTTTCTCTCTAGAAGTTTTTTGAAATTATACTTCCTCAATACTCTTTTAAACTGGGTCTGTATTTGGACATATTGTCTTTCATAATGATTCAAAACCTCATCACATAACATTTCAAAATTTGTTGACAACCTTGTTCGCCGAGCATCGTCTATTACTTCTTTTCTGAATTCAACAATAAATCGCTTATTATTCATCTATTCTGCATTAGTGCTTGTGGCTAACGGTCTGGGTATGCGACGTGCTGCCCTTTTCTTGTTTTCCAATATCGGTTTCTATTTGCCAAATTTCAACTCCTTTTCAATCAAATTCTTATTTATCACACGGGCAGCATGATCGCATACGCTTTGTTGGCAGCAGTATTCAGATATAGGTTTATAAAATTAAGAACCATTCTTAGTCACAATTATCTTGATGTAACAGTCACCTCTTTCTGAAGTCTTTAATATAGGTAATCCTTTTCCTTTGAGTCTTAACTTAGTGTTATTTTTAATATTTGGCTTAACCTTAAATCTCACTTCTTCTCCTAGAATGTCAATCGTAAAAGTGTTTCCTTTTAAGGCTGACATGTATGATATTGGAAATGTGGCCTCCAAATCATTACCCTTTCTGACATAGTATTTGTGATTCGATACTTTAACCACGATTGAAAGATCTCCTCGACTTCCATCTTTAAGGATATGTCCTTTCTTACGTAGTTTTAGTTTCTGGCCATCATTTATACCTTTTGGCAAAACAAATGTTACAATTGATTTAGATTTAGAATTATTTCTAAAGTCTTTAATATCATATTGATACTTTAAAGACGGTCCATTCAATATATCTTCAAGTGTTACCTCTATCGAAAAAGATGCTTCCACCTGACCTTGATTTAGGCTGAAACTCTTTAAATTATCTAATAATTTACTATAAGTCTCTTCATATCCAGACAGTACCTCTTTAAATTCTTGAGTATCACCAAAGTGTTCTATTTTCGCTTCGTTCTTTATTTCAGTTTTTGAGGAGATACGTTTCTTCCCTTTTGATATCTCACTGATAAAGAGGCTACTGGGAATCGCGTCAATCATCTCTATTAGATTTACATTAATATTGTTTATATTTATCAATAAATCTTCTCTCGAAAGAATCCCCAGTTTCTTCTCATCCTTAATCTTGGTGTGTTGTCCCTTTAACAATATTAAACCATTGAATATATCTTTCTCATGTCTTAGTTCAGAATCTAGCAGTATATCAAATAATTCATCTATACTGTTTTTTGCAATTAGTATTTTTAGTTCCTCCCGAGATTGTTGAATCATGAAGTATACCTTTTGTCCTGTTAGATTTAAATTAACCCCACATTAATATAGAGAAAATAATTAATTAATGCTCTTTATCAAGTCTATTGCTGCCAACGGGCCGTGGAGGCGACGTACGGCCGATTTTCTGTTTTCCAATATACTTTGTTATTTTCCGTAATTCAACCCTATTTATCAATCATTTT
>JAULKQ010016737.1:0-10531 GCA_032356285.1 Smithsoniella earleae | reverse complement strand
AACATTAAAGTATTGTTCTTTTCCAGAATATTATTAATATACTCTGGTAGGTAGTAGTGTCATTCCAAATTGCATCTCCCCAGATCAACTCGTGAACCAACATGAATCAGGGCTGTGATTCAATAATCAATCAAAAAGAGTAGTCATTGAAGGCACAAAAATTGTGGAATGTAATCAAACGGGGAATTGGATGGTGTCGCACTCATGTGTCCAACACCTACTTCAAGTGCAGGCACCACATGAAGACCAAGAGCCTCAGTGGGAGCAAGGTTATTGATGGTCCCATGAAGGATGACAGATAGTGCTAAGAATCCTGGCGTTAAAGTTCGTAACCAGAGCTGCAAGGGTGTTGGAATTAGAGCAAGCCAACCGACAATAAGCAAGAGAATGGCAGATTGATTCCAACAATTGTAACTATCATTCACTTCATGTGACACAAGTGATTGAAGTTAAGCAGCTCTATGTCATGGCATAGTGATTGGCACCAGTCAAATGATTGTCCTAATTCATTAAGAACTGTATAAACTCCAGATGTAAATGAATCATACCTCACTCACTGACATCCTCAAAACCCACTGTCCACAGATCACCATGCCTTGCATCTGCCCTGTCAATGTGAGGCCTGGAACACTGCTATTACAGCGTCCACTTCTACGAATGATCAGAATTAAACCGTTATTGGCTCTCAATCACTTGAGCAGCTATTCTATTCAGTCCTGAAGTCAACTGCACACCACTGGTGTCCAAGATGTTGACAAGTGAGCCTTGTCTTGCGCTGGCATCACTCGTACTTGAAGGCTGAATCGTCAGTACTATTTGCTTTGCTACCAAGTGAATGCGATTTACATGTGTAACGGGTGGTGGAGTGTAAACCTGCATTGCTTATTAGGTATATTCGGTAGATTTAAATATGCTAGTAGAAGAGATCGCATCTCCCAGACTTTGTAGGGTCACTACTTGCAAATGGAACTTGTGGATACTGGCCAATCTGCCAACTTTATAGGTTCAAGCATCTACTGAATAGCAAGAGACAGCTCGCCGCCATTGAGTTGAGTCGAATATGAACGGTTTCAATCCTGTTCCGATTGACTGCAGGGGTACCGGACAGGGTCAACTTCACAGTCACTAATTACTGTTCACGCGTTGTCGAACAATTCGCTTACTAACGAGTCACTTGGATGCTACGTTGATTAGTGCTTTCAAATCTAGATTAGCCATCACTTGGGTTCTCACGTTCACATGATTGATAAAGGAGGATTCGCTTGTCGACCAGCGGGATGCTGGTGAGACTTATCCTAGCTTCTACACTTGCAGGATGAAAAGGGAAGCTCAAGTTGCATGGCGTTTTTTGCTACTATACAGTACAGCGCACAATCTCCGACACCTGCGACAGGGCTTTTCAGCAACTGTTTCAGTGCTATGTGTTGTCTTAAGGCCCTGAAAAGATTATGGTACAACTTGCTTCGATTATTTTCATCCAGATTAGGTCCTGCAGGCTGACTGCCTTGGCAGAGTGACAGTGAGCGACTTGTGCTCTTGTAGGACAAGACGCAGGCTCAGCATGAGTTGTGTTTCGTCCGTCTCTGGGTTGACTCCATCTTTCGCTACGCTCGGCAAAAAGTTAAGAAGAGACTTTAGGAATGTTGTCGTTTTAAGGTAGCAAATCAAACCACTTTACATGCACACGGTGCATATACTGAGATGTGAGCAAGAGCCTGTTGGCACATCAAACGCGTAGCCGACGAGAATGACATCGTTATTGTCGTCGTTTAATGGAACTCATGCTGTCTGTCCGCTTCAGTGCATGCGGTAACCGCGGCAATACTCGCTGACCCAAGTCTTGGCTAAATCTCTATCGATACTCGGACGTCAAGTGTGAAAAAGCGTGAGAGTGGCACTACTATAATGTGAACATGTTCATACTGAATGCTTCGCAAGTCTCTACGTGTTATAGAAGCAGCAGGGCTGCGCCTGTGCTTGATGCGGTTATTGCCATACTCCTGTTAGCCCCAGATAGGGCAAGCAGGTTACTCCCTCGACCCTCACTATGGCCTTGGACGAAATTTGTGACATTCAGCCTAGTTCAGATACCGTGGCGAAGGTGCTGGCCATACTTGACGGCCAACCAGAGAGCGATATTTCTGTCAGGCTCGGGGATTGTTTGGCTTCTTTGGGGATTACTGGAGTAGCAGCACGTCTCAGGTGGCAGGCATTTATTCTCCTTACTAGGAATCACATCGATGATACAAGTGCGAGCGTTTTATTATACTTACGCGATACGTCGGGTTTTGACAGTCCTGCTGATTCACCCAGTCTACATTCTCGCAGGAACGAAGAACTCGACGAAATCTGACGACAAATCCAATCCAAGTGAGGCACTTGATTCAGAACAGCACAAAGTCGCTTCTAATCCGTGGCGCCCGGAATCGAAGCATCCAGTACAGCGGGAGTCTGTACTTCAGGAAAATGAGAAAGCTCAATTGCCTTACGCGGCCACCACAGCTCCCGTTACTTTTGCTCCAACTTCTCGTCAACAGCATGCGAGATCAAGCTGCGGTACAAAATCTCCAGTGGCAGAGGGCAAGTGCCACGCGAATAGACACATACCCCTCGCCAGGCGCATTTCCGCACCGGAAAATGAAGTTGTTCCCCTCAAGCGAACAAATCCAGAAGATGCAACTACAGCTGTATCTGTTGCGAAAGCTTACAAGCATTCCGTTTCAGATCGTACCAGCGCAGAACCTATCAGGCCTATCTCAGCTGCGCTGTTTCAAAGATGGGTGAACTATCGACCACCTCCGGCTCACAGCAGAGGATTACCCCTGTCGCAGTGTGTTCCAGGATCAACGTTCATGGTGGACAGTTTCTCGAAGAGCGCCCTGAAATCGGGCTGCCGGGCATTCTTCCTCACTCATTTCCACTACGACCACTACCAGGGATTGAAAAAGTCCTTCTCTTCAGGCTCGATATACTGCACTCCAGAAACTGCAAGACTCGTGCAGCTCAAGCTGAAGGTGTGTCTGCGGTTCAGTCACATTTGCGGGTCACATCAATGCAGATTCTTTACGTCTTTCCAGGTGTCTCCTGCCCGGCTTGTAACCGCCAACATTGGTGAGCCGTTCAAGGTTGCTTCACACACAGTCACACTGCTCCCCGCAAACCACTGCCCTGGGGCGGCTATGGTGCTATTCGAGAAGCCTCCATGTGCTCCTATCCTTCATTGTGGGGACTGCCGGTACAACGCTGCCCTGTTCCAGGCTTGTGAGCCACTGCGAGCAATAAGGCACCGTGCCATCCTGCACCTTGACACCACATACTGTTCTCCTGAACACAAGTTCCCCCCCCAGGATGAAGTAATCGCAGAGGTAGTGCGCATCGCTACTTCAGCTTTCCGGGCTGTCAAGGACGCAACCACAAAGCCCCCACTGCTCGTATTTGGCAGCTACACTATTGGGAAGGAGCGCCTGTTTCTGGAGGTATGTCTGCACAATCGCTCTCCGAAACACTGGTTTCAGTTGACTTTATTTCACTGTTCGACGGAGGCGGATTTGGATCCATCTCTGCATGGCAGCAACCTCGAAGTAGGGAGATTAATTGATTCGAATTCGTAGATACACCAATACTCTTCTGCTGCATGATACGAAGTTCCGTTGCCCCTGTGGAGGCTTGGTGATGGTGGCCTAAGTCTCATGTTGGTTCCCAGCAACTAGATGCCGCCTTGCGCACTGTTAATTGGGCTAAATAAAAAGCTATGGCAATCCACAAGGATGTGTCTGGAGGCATCGCATACTACTGGTTCGAATTGGTTAAATGGACACCCTAGGTTTTAATTGAGCACACCAAAGTTGCCACCAAGCCAAGAGGGCTCCTATGCATCAAGGCTCGAACGTGCGTATGCAGCGAGTAAATACGAGTGCTGCTCCATGAAGGACAGACTTATTAGGCTCCTCATGTAGAGCATGCCATATCTAATGGCGAGAAGTAAAAGCAGAGTTCATTAATTCACCGAGTTTTCGTGTTCCCGTCCACTGAAACAATCACAGCGAAGGCCAAACCACTAGAATCTAATCATCAATGCACCAGGATACGACATCATTCCTGAATTTCCCGTGAATTATACTTGTGTAAGGCCCACAGCCTGTGCTCTGACTGCCTGGTGCAGTCTTCTTCACAGGAACAAATGTGGCAAGTATTTAAGGCCAAGACCCACGGCATTCTTCCCAGTGCATCAGGGACTGAGGATTGATGCAGTGGCCGGCGTCTAGAGCACTAAAGTGGACGTATGTCGGCATGCACCCTTTACCGATCAAAAAAGGTTGCCCTTGAATGCAGGGGAGAGGCATATCCCTGTGTTTCCTGTCAAACTTCGCAAGTATGTGCAATCCTGTAGTTCGAGCTAGACACTAGCGTCTTTGCTTTTTCGAAATCTACTGAAAAGTGATGCACTGATCCAGTCAAAGTTTGAGATGCTGACCGTGCAACACAAGTCGAAAGTGTCAAACTTCATATCAATCAGTACAAGTAGAGTTAGGCTTCTTTCTGTGGAGCGTTTGTACATCTTTGCATACCTTTGCATACTGGCACTCAATACCAGGACAGATTAAGCAAAGATTTTCTTATTTCTATCCGCCATATAGTGCAGAAGTTGTGCCTGGAAGTCACATTTTTGGGTATCTTCAGGATCTGCACCGGCTCTGTAGCATATCCCGCGCGAAATGAATTGTGAAATGTGATGTCTTTTGTCTAAGAGTTTCAGTTATGTGCTGAGTATTGGAATGAAGAATTCGCCAGTTAGATGAGTAATCGACATCAGTCAACCACCACATCTCTAGCTGCAAATGTTTGGTGATTGGCGGGTTTGTTAAACGAGCTTCTTGCTGGGGAGCACGAAATTCGCGTGTAATTTGGCCAATTCAGTCCCAGAGCATGGAGATAGGCAACAGGTGGAACCTGAAATTGCACGTTTTGAGCGCGACGGGTTTCTACAGCGTTTTGAACAACATGAATCTGTCTTACACGTATCAACAGTACTTCTAGCAGTTGTGAGAGTTCTAGTGTAGGATTTCTTTGACGAGCTTCACTCTGCGCTGTACGTGCAGGTAGCTGTAGCCCTGAATATCAAAATTTTCGTAGAGCAAGACAAGTGGAATGTGCTGCGCTGTCTTGACATGCGTGTCTGTGAGCGGAAGCTCATCACACGTAACATCAATGAAGCTGGCATCCATGTCATCCCCATGCGCCAGGTGCATTCTTGTCTTGTTCTTTCCACTTTTTGGGCTATCAATTCCGGCCACTTGGGAACCATATCGCCCCAAGAAAAAACGACAAGAGTGTGCTGTGCTGTGCTGGAGTTTCCTGATTCCCGGAAGTGCTGCAGCTGGGTTCAGTCAAACGCTGGAGAAGCCAGTGCAGATATTTCACCGTTCCTTGCGCTTTCCGGCTCTTCTGCAACAAGTCATCAAGCTTCACGTACGTTTGATTCTGACACAAAGGGCATGCCGTTGTGCAGATCAGATTCGATAAGCTTCAAGAAAGGCTCAAGAAGCATGGCGGGTTTTCGACACTCATCGCCTTCAAGCCCACTGGCTGGACTTTCAATGGTGCAGGGGCGAGTTGCCCCAAGCCAGCACAAGATGCTGCCTCAATACCTGCTTTTCCTGATGCTGAAGTTTCTAACCATCCAAACAGTGCACAGCCACCTCCTCGCTCGTGTGTAGATGCCGATTCAATCCTGACACGTAGCACAACCTCATCTGTTGTAAGATATGGAGAAATGCACAAGAGCAATTCTGCTGTTGCTAAGCAATCTACTCATCGTTCCAGGAGCCTGTTTAGCATGCTTAGTCGTTCGGGTAGGAGCAAAACCTGTAGTGGTTTACTTAACTCTGAGCTTCCAGGCACTGTGAGGTCAGCGATTCACCAGGACAAAGCTCCGGTAGATGTATCACCTTGTAGATGTTCTGAAAGCTCTAGCGGTGTGGCCGAAGATTCCCCTGTTGTGCTTGACACCGGTAGCCGTGATTCGACAGATGTGATTGATCTCTGCATGACTCAATGCCCTGAGCAAACTTTCGATGGTGTGGCTTTCTCATCTGCTGTGGAGCCTCGGGATGTAAGTCAATGTAAGTTGGGCGTTGATGCGAATGCGGAGAAGTATGATTTACGGGTAGCCAGTAATGCCAGACCTTGCCCTGTTGAAGGGTCACGAGATGCTTTGAAAGTGATGATGCAGGCTGCAAAAGTAGTGCTTACGGACGCAGGTAACAAGAACAGACACAACCCAGCCAAACCTGCTCCGTTTATGCACTCGATGTTTCAAGGCTGTCACCCGTGGATTAGCGTCAAGTCGCGGGCAGGTGTCCACCTGATTGATGTTCCTTACAGTGAGCACAGTTCTGTGGACGAGCTGAGGGAATTCGTTGCGTGGTTACAGCCCGTTGCAGTGGTGCCGACGGTTGGAGGTGGTCCTGTCGCTTCTCCAAGGATGCTCAACGTGTTAGCTAGTAATGCAGCGTCCTAGCTGTTGATCAGTTGCTTTTTCTGAAGGCTTTGAATAAATTGATTGTGAATTATGACCCGCCGTCGTTTCCCTCAACTTAAGTCGGCGAGCGGGATTCAGCCAGCCCCAGGCACTTGTGGCAATCCCAAAATTTACAGGAGATCCGTCATTAATTTGATTGTTTTCGTAATTTTTGTAACGATTGAAAGATGATCATTGTCTGTATGCGACTGATAATTTTTTCCAGGCCGTTGCCGCGCATGCCAGTATCTTACTGAATTCTACTGGCTAGGACTAGGTACTAGCAAGGTTACCTTTGATTGGTGTTCACACGGAACATTCAGTGCTCTTTTAGCCCCGCGGTTAGGCTACGTTTTTGATGTACCTTACATCCCTACCACTGAAATAACGTCCCGGCTTTTACTCCATCTTTAGCATGCGGCAACTCATACAGAAGTATGTTGTACAGGTGATCTTCCTTTTTTTGTAGGAGCAACCTTAATCCAGAATGCAGGTTGGTTCACGGTCGTTTCCTCGCATGGAGAACTCATTCGCAGTCCTCTTAAATTTTTAATCTAGTGGTTGATTGCCGGCAGATTGTGTCTGATGCGTTCAACACAGCAGACCCAAGTGCATTGTGCCCAGTTTCCTTGAGTAGCACTATTTGGACTCATCTCTCTACAATTTCCAATTTTATTGTGCTTCAGTGTCCACGTGTGTCTAATACAGCGTGATACGTCAGTGGATTTGAAGTGATGTGACGGTTGTAGCGCCGTAACAACCCTAATGTGCTCCGCTCGATTACACGTGGAACATGTGGCGACAAACTCTAACGGATAACACCCCCTCCCGCACAGGAACCGCAGTTACACAAGTATGCACTGAGACGACGCACCGCCGAGGGCCACGGCGTGCATGGCCCCGCTTGAATCCGCACCCGCGCCCTCCCATTCGTCTCGATGGCATGCCAATGCGATACGATGACATCGTATTGGGTGGCCATGGTGGTACACATCGCCACGCGGTTTGGCTGTCATAAGAGAATTAAAACAGCCTTCGGGACAGCCATAACTTACGGTCCACATACTTGCAGCGAACGACTCATGATCTCTTTCTGTTGTTGTTCAGCTGACACAAGTGCTTTTTGAGCTCTTTCACACTGACGGGCTCCGATGAAGCAGCCAGGTCTCGCGCTGAACGCCGGACCCCGAACGCACACTAGTACAAATTACGCTTGAAAATATTGAAGCGTACGTTTAAACTGGGTTTCGAGAATGTCTGCTGCCCGCTATGCTAGTCCAATGGTCTGTATTGGACTCCTGTAGAGCATCCAACACTTGTACTCAACGGGAGATAGCAAGAGCGTAATAAATATTCCGGTAATTAACGCTTGTGTGTCTTCATTGTCTGATGTTCGCCTCATAAGCTTGTGGGCATCGGGTATCTCTATACATCAATGTAAATGCAAATTGTCAATTGTTGTACACGTAGCAGCAACGACAGGAAACATTACAAAAGGAGGTGTTATAGCTAGTGCATCAAGAGAACTAACAATAGCATGCGCCCTTGCAAGGGGTAACCAGGGAATCGTTGGTGGGATCTCTATTTCCCAAGGACTACGGGAGCTACTCCTTACGCAGGTACCCGAACCCCCTTCCTCGAAGATTAATTACAAAGTAGATGCCTCAATACACTTTTTACTCAAGCTCCGTGTAATTTGAACGAGGCGCTGACAACCTCTCTCTCGCTCAGGTTTATCTGCCTAGTTGACATTACAGACAAGATTAAAGCACGTGCCGGCATATGGATCTCATCGGCGTCATTAAATTTGCCTCAACCAAAACAGCAGGAAAAACAGTCATAGGACGGAGCGTCAGCTCCTCTCACCAAACGTGAAAGGTTCTTGCAACAGTTCAGTTGGTCTCGGAAAATAAGCCTCTGAAGCTACCATCTAGACTTTGGACTTCATTGATAATAAACTATGGATACAAATCCCTATCAAGTTCCTGCAGGGGACGTTGTAGCGGTGAGTCGAATATTCACACTGTCGAAAGCTCATTGCTACTTCATTACTCAATCATTAGATTCAAATAAACGCTCGATTGTAAGAATTTAACAATAGTGGAATTGTTTGGTTGAGAGTTTGATTATGAATCCAGGGGTCTCAACAAGTCCCGGAGCCAACTGCTGTAACAGCGTATCCGTACCCTTGAGCTCGCTTAGCTAGCAGCAGACACTCTAGAAACCCAATTTAAACGTACGCTTCAATATTATCAAGCGTTATTTGTACTAGTGTGCGTTCGGGGCCCGGCGTTCAGTTCGAGAGCTGGCTGCTTCATGGGAGCCCGTCAGTGTGAAAGAGCCCAAAAAGCACGTGTGTCAGCTGAACAACAACAGAAAGACATCATGGGTCGTTCGCTACAAGTATGCGGACCGTAAATTATGGCCCGAAGGCCATTTTAATTCTCTTATGCCAGCCCAACCGCGTGGCGATGTGTAACACCATGGCCACCCAGTACGATGTCATCGTATCGCATTGGCATGCCATCGAGACGAATGGGAGGGCGCGGATGCGGATTCAAGCGGAGCCATGCACGCAGTGGCCCTTGGCGGTGCGTCGTCTCAGTGCATACTTGTGTAACTGCGGTTCCTGTGCCGGAGGGGCGCTTCACCTCGAGCTCATCAGTCGCAGTATCGAGGCCTTGATCCGACGAGCAGATATCGCCAAACCGGCAAGGTTTAAACGGGTTGAGCATTGGTAATGGTAGTGGATTCAGTCCACGGGAGGCACACATTGTGACGTACAGTGTAAACAGTGGAGCCGACCGTTGTGGATCCTGTAATGACGCAGTGTGATTCGTTTCTGTGCTGGCTCAAAGTTTATCAAAAGTGGCGCGAATCGCCTATAATTAAAGGTTGAAAAGTTTTCAAGTTCGATAGTGAGCTCTTTATTTCGCTTGTGGCTTAGATATGGCATTTGGCTCGACAGAAGCAACGCCTCTGGCTGCCTTGACCATATATGGTGTTGGGAGAGCACAGAACCATGCAGAGATCCAAAAAATACATGTGAGAAAAGACAAATAGTTGAAAGGCATTCAAAAAGCTCCACACCTTGATGAGGGCTTATGTGAGGGATGCTGAATCTCTGTACCCATCTCGAGATAACGGTACCCCAGCACAGGCACATCACCCCCGAAAAGTGATATGCATGCGATTCACCGATTAAAACTTGAAAGTTCCCTACCGTGTTTTCTGCTCGTTGTCAACCACAACAACCTCATAAATCTTTCCTCAAACGACTGATTATTCGCTAGGAGTGCATTTGTTTGGGCAGATCTTATCGGTTCGGTGTTGGTAGTTATTGCGCAAGTGCCCAGTTTTGAAGACAACGTGCCGCGCCGCTTGACGGGCCCCATAAGAAAGCAGAGCCTGTACAGGTGACTGGTGGCACCGACTTTCAAAAAGGTTGGCTTGCTAAGCTAAGGAAGAGGCATAGCATCGCATTAGCAGGGCCGCATAGCCTGTTGCACTAAAATTTCACGCTGACCCAGATGTACATACACCCAAACGGGGCCATCTCGGAGTTTCTTAGCAGGAATGTTACAGTCAAGCACGCAATTTTCGTCGCTTCGTACACGTGTTCACAACAGTGACGTCTGATAACTACAGTACTATAGCTCAGATTGGGCAGCAACTGCAGTTGATCATTCCCCAAGTTATGGCGTTGTTATTTGAAAAAAACATTAGCCAGGGCTTATTTCGTATGTTTCGGGAACCCGATTACTCTACGAGCCGTCTGAACTTCGCAGTTTGTACCCGTTCGGGTTATCGATCCTTGACCGTTCAGGGTTCCTCTGAAATCGTGGGAGTAATCGTGAATAGTGCAACAAACTAAGCGCTAGATAGCACAAACTAACAATTTATGTTGACATCAATCCTAATCCTCTAGTGTGAGGAACAAATGCGGCTGATATCTCTCTGATAGGCTCTCTGATGGGCTGGCTCTGATAGTGCCAGAATTCATATCACGAA